>SNQJ01S0163688.1:8973-21302 GCA_010110895.2 Picea sitchensis | reverse complement strand
TTACTCCATTCCATATTTTGTATGATCTCAATTGGTTTTCTGAATAAACATATTATGGACATTCTTTCCAAGTTTCACCTCATTCTGGGTTCTGGGCTGCTAGTTACAACCTGCTGAAGTTCTAGGCCAATTTGTGTTTTGGGTCTGGAATGATACAGGTACCTTATTTTCCATATTAAACACCTTTAACATGCCCAGAAATTTAATTCAGATCTAGAACTATCTTCTATGGTTCAATATATTTTAATTGACTTCTCTTGCACCTCAATCCGAATCCCGAGGAGAAAGTTATGGCTCTTTAAAGTTAGATGGGTTTGAAAATTTACCCTTCACTATTTGTGTTGTAACTTTCTCAAAAATGCTTCGTTTGACAAATAGTTTAAACCATTAGAAAGATCTCTCCAAGCTCTTTTATTTGAGTTGCAAAGACAGATTGCACCTTTGGTACACCTCTGTCTTGTGGTTTTTGAGTTGTTAAAAACGCTCTTAAGGGCCTCAAAAATGCGTTGCAAAAAGATGAAGTTCAAATGATATAAAACGTCGTAGAAAATCATTGGTTTTCTGTTGTTGTTCACCATTCAAATGACTTCACGTGCACAAATTTCAATCTATGCACCCGTATCTGCCATGTGCATCAAAAACACTAGGTAAATCATGCTTCGCACACTTTAAAACCTCTGTGTATCACTTCTCTTCCGCGCCAATAACTTGCGCGCACTACTTTTATGTCGTGAACCAATACCCACCACACACAGTTTTGATTATTTCTCAATTACATGTTGCACACAGTTTTTGTATCATGCGTTGTTATTCCGCACGCATTTTACTTTGTACGCTTCACCATGCTAGAGTTTAGTACGCCCCACCGCGCACCAATACTATGCGCGCACATTTAGCAAAATTGTCGCATGACAACTTATACTCTTATTTCTCTCTACCAATACTGTGCACACCACGCGCACCATTATTATTGTGTGTGCACACCATACACACCTTTTATGCGTACACACACCGCGCAATGCTAAATTTAGTGCATGCATCCACACACCAACATTTTTCTGTGCGGCGCCAAAATTTAGTGCACACACCAACACACGAACATTTGTCCGCGCAGTACCCAAATTTAGTGCGCACACCAACATTCCAACATTTGTCCGCGCGGTACCCAAATTTAGCGCGCACACCAGCACGCCAACATTTGTCCGCGTGGTACCCAAATTTAGTGTGCACACTAGCACACCAACATTTTTCTGCGCAGTACCCAAATTTACACATATAATAAGCCTTTTACTATGCATCCTGCATTTTTAGTGCCCATCTGCACGCATTCATTTTTGTACGCATCATTTTCCTCGTGAATTCCACTATAGAAATTGGGGATCTTTCCTAACTTTTTCCCCAATTTACCATAGACATTCTGCAACCACAAAATTTGTTCAATTTCACCCCTATAACACCAATTCAACCTCTGCAATAACAAATTTCCATGGGTTGACATTTCTGGAATGAATTCACCCAAAATCAATTCATTAATTGGGAATTTTAATTACGAATCCCGCTCCATCTGTCATGTATATACTGTAACTTCAAATTCGACCAATTCCAGGTCTGAAGTTTCTAGAACAGATATTAAATCAATAATATCTTACCACATGGCCAAATTTCTCAATTTCCCCATGAATTTACCAACCGAAATTGGGGCTTTTCCCCCAATTTCACCCAATTGTTGTTACTTTTTTACCATGGATGCTCTACAAACTAAAATTTGGCCACTTTGAAATAAATCCTCTGTGACATTTTGCTTCAACTTAACTTGTTCAACCCATCCAGGCTCAGTGTTGAAAACTGAATCTCTGAAACCATGTTATAACGTCCCCGACCATCCATGTCGGGCCACGCTATGCCAAAGAACACTTATGTTCTCTTTATGGAACATACTGTAACAAAACCAACATGATACTGAGATATACCCCATAAGTTTTTCGAACTGCATGCAATTAAATTATATACACACAGAGCTCTTGCGGAAACATATATATAAAACGTAACAGACAAATAATTTACGTAAATGCATGAATTCATACTAAAATAATAGTAAACACAGACATGCAACATATACGGGAAATATCCATAAACATACAGACAGTTATAATCATGCATATGAGAAACCCATAAAAATAAGCACGTAAATAACAATGCAAAATGTAAATTTATCACACAATTGACACTTATCTTTGTAAGAATATCACCAACTACGTGAAGACCGTCCATGAACCTCCCAGCCTTAGACCACATTGTTCATCACTCTCAACTGTGAGTCGCCCCCGACCTGGGACTAAACTCCACCCGGGTAAAGGGATTCATAACTAAGCTAAAGGCTCATAGACAATAGGAAAGACTCTATCTCATGTGCTCACTCAAATGATAGCCTACAGTCCCTCATTCACCACATGCTTGTCCCACCTTAGGAAGTGTGCCCCTTCTCTACTCAACAGTCCCTCAGTTTCCCCACTTCCCTTCCAAGGCTTTAGCAACAAGCCATACAGGAAGTCTCAGAGCCCTGCAACTGTAGTTTAGCACCTTCAGGAAATCAATTCCCAAGCAATTCTCTCATCCAGAGAGAAATTTCTCAAAGGCCTGACAACCCGCCTCTTCAGTATTCCACGGGCCTAAAAACCCACTTCTTCAGTCCAGCTCCCAAGCTAATAACTATACAAACATATATGGCTCCTGATACAGGTTCAGGTACAGTGATAGGAATGTATGAAGGATAACTGACTGCGTGAGTGAAAGGGTCATGGAATCATGGTTCGATCATGGATGGAATGATGGAAAGAATGATGGAAAAGATGATCAGAAATGAACTACGTCCCAACAATATGTATGCATGTCCCCAACATGACACTTGTCATGATGGGAGCTACTTTGGCCCACTTGTCCCCATCTTTAGAACTTAGGATAAAATAATTATCCATACTTTATAGTTTAAGAAATATTAATATAATATTCCTTTTTGGCTTAAGCTCCCTAGATTAGCCCTTTTCGTTAACTTTTAGGCCCCTCCCTTTCCCTAACTAGTGGAGTTTAGTCCCCCATCTCTTTTATCGTGGTCGATCTACGTGAAACAATGTATTTTATATTAATTATGAGACATATACAAAAATAGGGGCACTAGCCTTTAACATCTAGGCTCTTCGGCCTAATCAAAACATAAGCATCCTAGATTATAATAATTGGCCCACCATCCTATAAAACATAGCATATACACAATGGCTCGATGGCCTCACAATTGCGTGCACTTAAGATGTTGTGTGTGATATCCTGGAATGTGCACACTTCATCATTTTACTGTGTAGTAAATGCGCGCACTATGCCATGAAATGTGCATACAAAAAAATGATATCCAACAACTCACCAACTTAAGTACATTTTCATTTACATTACAATTGGGTTCGACCTTAGGGATATTACAGCTCGACTTGGAAACTAAATTGACCACATTTTGCAATCAGACCCCTGCTTGCCCTTGCACCCTCTCACAGTTCATCACCCTCCTCGCCAACCTCCTCAGTGCAGTCTAGTCGTAGCCTCAACAGTCTTTCACCCCTCTCCTTGCCCTATGCATGTAGGATTGAATGGTTCAATCTCCTAGGAAACTCTCTTGGTTTCAACCCAGTGCCAATTGCAAACTTGGCCTCCTCTTTGCAACCAGTTGTAGTCGTTCCTCTCAATTCTCCTGCGAATTCGACACATGAGCCTTCACCAGTCCATTCACCCCTGGTCCAAGCTCTAAGTGAAGGTTTCTGCACTAGCCATGGATATCAACAAGAGAAACCTCACACCTACTCAGATTGTGCCTCCTGCACAAACATACAAGAAGGCCTTGCAATTCTACAAGGCATGGTGTTCGAATTACGAAAGGATATGGACAACCTATGTTTAAATTTGGAAGTCTTAGACGGGAAGGGGATACAATTCCTACAAATTCTTTCAGCCTTGCATGGAACGTGCCACCCCTCAGATGTGGAACCAAATGCACTAGGGAACAAACACCCTATACTGGTACCAGCTACGCATAGGCATCCGTAAGAGGAAGCAACACCATCAGCTATGCACAGGAATCCAGAGGAGGAAGCAACATGAGACACGACTCCAACACTGAAGGCCACCTCCTCGGATGTGTGGCCATGCTACAAGCCTACAACCTGGACTGCATAGGTCTCTCTGCATGTTCTATTGGATGTTTAGATTACATTTTACCACTTCTTTCTTTTAGTTATATTCTGTCTGTTTTGACTTATGTCGGTCTTAACAAGAATAGTAAATCGGTTTCCCCCATGGGGAGATGTTACTTCTATGGTTAGACGTTGTCTTATGATTGGTATTTTGATACATTGGTTCCATACCTCACAGGCTGGATGAATTGGTTTCCCCACGGGGCAATTCATTTATTACAGTATGGGTTTAACTGTTGATGCTGTAATTTTGATTTTGAAAAGCTTTTTATAGAATCTTACTTCAAAAAAAAAAAAAAAATTACATGTGATATAATGTTTAACTTTACTTATATGAAATTGTTTAATATGGATTGTGAATGCAAAAGGTTATAACCAATAATTCCATATAATGTTTAACTCTTCTTCCAGGTGAATTATTTATTATTCAACATATTGTTATTATCCAACAAGGTATAATATGTTGATTAAATGTGTTTAGAAACAAAAATACTTAAATATGATGAATGAAATTATTCTTATTTGAATAATTATGTCTTTTTTCATATATTGTAATAATAAAACTCTAATATAAGTATTCACTAATAATAATGATGATGATGTAATAATAATGTTATTTTTTAATTAGTTTTTATTCAAAAATTACAAGACAAAGTTATAATTTAATTGTTTACTAAAATCACAATTATTATATTTTAATTTTTCCAAAGATTTTATTAATTTATATTATCTAACTATTATAATATATTAAGTTTATTTCATTAAATTTAGAATATTGAATACAAATAATAATAATAAATTTTGATCTATACACTTTCCATGAAATTGTTTCACAAATTTTCACTATATTACTAAATTTATGAATCTTCTATTAAAAAAGTATGTAAAAGTATGCAAGTATTAGTTGAATCTTCTATAAAAAAAAATGTATGATGAGTAATGTATTTCATTAATTTTGTATTAAAATGTATGCAAATATTGAATTTGGTTAATGAATGAAAAAATCAATCGAAATAATTACTCTTATGAAATGTTAATTTTTCATATATTGTAATGACAAAGTTATAATAATTTTTCATTAAATTCATAATAGTTATATTTAATAAGTTGTATTATTTAAAAACTATAATTAATTAAATTTAAATTATTAAATATGAAAATGAAATCATTAACAATAACAAATTTCAATCTTTGTTTTCAATAGTTGTTTTCGATGGTAACAATTTATATCCAAGCTTTGTAGGGTTGGATTATGGTAAAGGAAAACTTTAGAGGCTAAACTTCATGATTTGTCTTGTCTTCTTCTAAAAATAATTTGCTAATTTCTATTTTTTTTCAAATTATCAAGTACTATGTAAATGGAAGGAAATATGTAAAGGAGGTCTCAAGTTCGATTATCACCCTGATTTACTTGTGCTCCATGTTTGTGGGCTGTGTGGCGCACCTTGGGTTATAATGGTAGCAAACGGGTATCAACCATGTGTCACACGAGTACGAGAACCGTGAGTTGTCGTTTCCCCCAGTAAATAATAATAATATGGAATAAAATGATTTTAGTCTATAAGTTATCAATATTTTGTAAAACTTATATAGATACTTAGAAATTGGAATACTTTTACAAGAATATCTCCAAACATTTTATTAGTATTTTAAGAATTATTAAAATTGACAAAGGTTTCTATACTTTTAGATAATTGTGAATCCTTAAAATTTTCCTTAATTGTGACTAGGCTTTAGAAAAAGCCTTTTTTAGAATTTCCATGTCCTTCCTATATTGACACTTATTTCACGGAGAATGCAAAAGTAATGATTAATATAAGTTTATATGATTAAAAAACTAAAGGATATAGTGGGATAGGTGAAGGCCATGATGGTTGCACTATTTAAGGTTGGGAATGCCATCAAAATTGGTAATTCCAACATCATAAGTGTGATTCCAAAACTCATAGATGTTGCAAAAAGTTATTTTGTTGGAATTATCCTTAGAAGTTCCATCAAAGTATATATTTATTTGAAGTTTGATTTTTTCAAACCATAAAAAAATGAGGTTTGATTTTTTAATAACTGTTTTTCAAAAAATATATAATTTAAAATAAATATTTACTACTATATTATATGGACACATCATCACCTTTGTGATATCTCAACTAATGATTGGTAATTTAAAGGTTAACATAAACATATGTTAATTCTATACAACATAATTTTTGTATAGTAAACAATAAATATGACAAATAAAATATATATCAAAAACACATTTTATGATTGTACTATTTAATGTATTTTCAAAATGGTGGTTGTAAATGCTTGTTAACTTTTCATATCCAATATTATAAAATGAAGAAAATAAAACACAATTGGTCAATTATGGATACCCATGATAAATTGACACATCGACATTATAAATGTTGAAACAAAGCATTTACATATCATTCTTCATTCCCATCACCCTAATTATCTTCCTCTCTTGGTATTTTAACACTGTTGTTCTCAAAATGATGTTTTGATCTTAGATCATGTCTTATTATGAATCACCAATCCCCATCCAACATATTTGGGTAAAAAAACACTAGGTTGCAATGTTTTGTGAAAATATAAGGCTCCTTAGTTTCCACACACATTTTTTTAGAGTTAATACGTATTAGCCTACTATCACATTCTTCCTTTACATTTCTCTAGTCAAAGGTATCCCACCACTTGCAACTAAAAATAACACATTGAATAGATGAGAAGTCCACTTGTATGATATCTTATATCTTTCCAATGAAACTTAACTTCCCCTCTATTAGGCTTTGATCATGGTGTCTAGCATGACTATAATGGTTGAACTTGACCTCCACTTCACAATATTGTGTGATGTGTCTTCTATGGGGAAAAACCTCCCTAATCCGGGTCTAGCAACTAGGAATAGCTATGAAAACTTAAAATAAAGAAATGATTCTATTCTTCCCAAATCCAACAAGACCTAATGATAATTAATGGAAGGGAGAGAAGATCAAAATGTGTACCTTAAGTCATTCCATTTGTCCTAGATCATTTCCTGTTGTTGTTCGTTCCAGGATTGTAGGCCTCCTCCGAAAGCTGGCCCGAAACAACTTCATAGAAAAAACTATAACAACATATGAATAGTTATTAAGATTGTCTAAAATTCTAGATATTCATAAAAATCATTTATAAATGTAAACATAAAGACATAAAAAACTGGGACAGGAAGATTTCTCTTTTGTTAATAACAAGATAGAAAGTTACAACCTCAATCTCATCGATGTTGCTCCATGAACCTCGCCTGGGTTCCTCTACTTTGACTACAAGTGCATTATTCCCTATGTACTATCCTCACAACCAACATGCCAATATAGAGAAAAGGGATGGATTGTATAAGGAGGATGAATGGTAGGGAATGATGAGGATGAAAACTTAGAACGGGATGCAAAAGGCTTGGAATGCAAGGAATAAATTTTGGCCAAGTTCACTTGCCTCTTCTTTCATATATCCAATTGACCCCCCTAGGGCCCTTTTATAAAAATGAAATGATGGCTATTTGGTTTTCAGAAGGGATAAAAGAGGTAATATGGTTCTACAACCCAACATAGCCCATAAACTCCGCCCAAAAGTGCAAAACTTTTCAATTTTTGCAAATTTTTAGAGTATATGTGGGTCGTCAAGTATGCAACTAGCATATGTACATGCGTTTCATATGTAGCATGGTGCATACACCATACAAAAAGGTGTTTTCTAAGAGGAACCTCATAAAATGTGGTTGGTATATGTGTAAATGAGTAGGCCAATGTCAGAAATGTATAATAGTGGCATTTTGAGCTATAACAATGTCCATCATTAACATCCTCAGTGTGAAAATGATGTCCATATGCCCACACATATGGTAACAAATGCACCTATAAAATGAGAACAAAGGAAACTACCATATTTCTAATAACCTGAGCATCAATAAGAACATAATACTTGTTACAATTCAAATGTGCAATGCTATAAATTGAATGTGGTACTCAAAGAGCTTACTAAAGAGTTGTTTCACTTGATCCCTATATTTAGTGCATCCATATCTTCTTCACATGGGTGTCAACCAAACATGACATATTTCTCTTGTATATGGTGAGTAGCCAACTGTTGCAATAGATTTTTAGCATATTTTATTTTAAATGATCAGGATAAGGCATGCTTCTACCATCCAACCATATGAGTGTTTTCCTATCACTATCTCATTTCCTTCTTTTATCTTCAAACAATGCAACCCATGTCCACATTACCTCTGCATTGTAAAGAATGAATTATTAATGGCATGAATTTCTAAATTCGTTGATGTATTCAAGAATTCAAAACAAATAGCATGAGATCAAATATATATTATCAACTTTAGTGTACACAATTTTTGTGTACAAAATTGAAAAAATATAAGTGACTTGCTCTTTGTCAAGCACATTTTTCCATTCATTTGGAGTATCTCCCCTTCCCTTTTGTCCTCATCCTATTGGTCATCCCAAAAAACTTCCCCTTATATGTTTTAAATGTGCTTTATGTTCTCACTATCATAATAGAATGACTCATGTACTATGTACCCATGCACCATAGATCCATATGGTTTTTCCCTTTGTCGAACGAACCCCTTCAATTTTTTCATGTACTTCTCTAAGAAGAAAATCTAGTGACATGAGAGAATCCAAACTAATTAAACCTCATTAGGTAGGTGAATTAGAATATGGACTTGGAAGTCCATAAAACTCATGGGAAGTTCCTTCTCAGATATACAAAAAATATCATCTATCTCTCGATGCCACCAGGGAATTACAACCATATGAATCTCCTTTTATGTGATCCAACATAAAAATGTAGACAATTTTGATATGGCACGTCCTAGGTCCCAGGGGAAGTCATGTTTTACACAACCACACATAATAAAAGGATAATGACACTACAAATAGACACACACAATATTAATTTCCATAAAACTATGAGTGCATAACATATATTTACCGACACTGTAGAAGAATAATCATGTATCTGGAATACATATGCTTATAAGGTTCATATAGTAATGTGATTTCAACCTCGAAAAAATCTCTTCCATAGTGAAGCAACATCGTAGAGTCAACCCATATAAATAAGGTGCTTTCAAACCCAATATAATATCCTTTGCCATAAAAAGATCATCTTTCTTCAAAATCCATGGGAGATCACCTTGTTTAAAATACCAAGAGGGACTAACCACTTCTCTACTTTATTTTATTGTCCAATGTCTCCTTTAAGTATTTGAAGCAATAAATCTCTCTTAATATCCAATGTGTCACTTTATTCAATGATATATTCCTCCATAAAGAAGATGAAATATTTTTTAATATATGCATGGAATCTGTTAAGTGTTCAATAGTAATATTCTCCCAATATGGAAGCTCATAAAATACATATTTAATTTTCATCCTAATGGGAATTTTCTCAACATAGGTGTCAGAAAATTCAATATCATCGAACATAAGTTCCCCATTGAATCAAAAAATTATTCCATTTCCTTCTTCTTCTCTATGTCATATTCCCTAATCCAATCTACTAGTGTCATTATTTCATCTCTTTGGGTTCTCTCTAGTTTATCATTGAAAGTATATGAAACTCTTCTATAAGGGTTGTCTTCTGGGATGAATACCCTCAAGCAGGTGTACACTAGATTTTGTAAGTGGTTGGACCGCCTAGCCTTTATATAAAGTCCACAACTATAACGACCCAATTTGATTAATTATTTATGATAGTTTTTAACTTAAATTTAATTAATTATTAAAATAAATTAAATGAGTCTTTTTATTATTTTATTATTAAAAGGTTGGTGAATTAATTAATGGGGGGATAAGGTTGTTGGGGAATTAATGAGGGGGATTTGAGAGAGGAGGATAAGGAAGAGGGGGGGGACTTGGAAGATGTATCTTTGTTTTGGGAAAACAAATTGGGGGAAGAATAAGGGGGAATAAATTATGAAAGGGAGGAGAAAATTGAAGAACAATTTGTTTTGGGAACTCTCATAGGGCATTGTTGTTGATAAGAACTTTGGGCTCGGGGCTAGAAAACTACAAGGATTCCTAGAGATAGGGAGCCAGAGAGGTTGTTCCTAGTTGGATAGGAGGTTATTATTCAATTGGGAAGTTTGGGCAAGCTCAAGAGAAAGAGAACCAGGGACTAAATCAACCGACCTGCAGGTCGAGGTACATATTTTATGCATTTTAATAGTTGAATTGTTGTTATTATGTTGTTATTATGATATTGTTGTTATACTGTCTATCTATCAGTTTATTCCTTGAAGAAAGAAAACGTTTAACTAAATTGCAGTTATTTCAGTAGGATATTAGGAGATTATTACTATTATATTGAGGCCTTGAAACTTAAGGCCTTACAAATGGTATCAAAGCTTGATTTCAAAACTGAAACCTAGGGTCTACCCACCTTAAGATAGAAATTTAAACATGATGTCCTAATAATGAGTAGAAATAACCCAAAAAACCATGAAATAACCCTCAAAACCCTGAAATTACCACTAAGAAACCCTGGTATAACTCTTATAAATAATACCCCAAAAAACAAACTATGATAATGTGCACGACTTAGGATAGGAATAGTTCAACTTTTCTAAAAACTTAAAGATAATTCACTTGTTGGTATAGGCTTCAATTGTTGTTGCATTGACACGTGGGAGTTAGTTGTCAATTTATTTACACTTGAAGTTGTCTTTCCTACAATTCATTGTCTCAGTATCTTCAAATCATCAATATGCTTCCTATCCTCCCTGTCCTCCTCTTCCTGAATATAATCTCTCAACAAAAAAAAATCATGTGAACAATATATATGTTACCGAGGAGAAATATATTTTAGCACATAAGCCAACAAATACAGCTATAACACACCATCTCCTTCCATGTTTTTTTTATAAATAAAAATTTATTAAAAGTGGGAAAGATTAAAAATAAAATAAGATTGTTCATATATGAAATATTTCATTTCTTCATATATGTCTTAACTACATCCTCATAAACCAGGTAAATTTCTTGTATTACACACTACCCATTTAGCAAAACAATGCAGATAAAAGAACTAGAAAACTAGAATGAGATTTAATTCTTTTGATCAATGGTAGTTTATCTATTTCTGAGNTATGTCTTAACTACATCCTCATAAACCAGGTAAATTTCTTGTATTACACACTACCCATTTAGCAAAACAATGCAGATAAAAGAACTAGAAAACTAGAATGAGATTTAATTCTTTTGATCAATGGTAGTTTATCTATTTCTGAGAACTGATTAAAATAAAGATTAAAATAAGTCCGAGACTCGTTCTAAATATAAACTTCATATGTGGTTGTCGACAATGATTCAAAATTTTATTTTGATCTTTGGCCAACCATGGTATCGAGTTTACATACAACACATTACCCATAAGACGAAACCATCTTGTGGAACACATAAACTCAAATTCTCACAGTACATAATAAATTACTAAATTTAAAAAAAAATATGTCCTTACATACGCCAATTTCTTATTTCTTTATTGTCCACTAATTTAACAGTGTAAATTTCTCTAATATACTACAAACCATAAATCCTACTCGAGTAGCTTACTAATACAAGATTCAATATGCGCCTCATTTTCCTACAGGCACCCTGCAATGGCTATGTCTCTCCAATGGATAAGGGCAGGAAACCATTTCAATCAGAAGCATTCATCCACCGTCCATGGTTGACTAGGGTTTTTCCATGTAGGTTGGTTCCCAATAAAATCCCTGAGGAGAATTGTATACTTCTCGGATTTTTCTAGTGTTTTGTTAATCAATGTAAACTATAAAAAATAATTCATGTATTGAGCATACATTAAAAGGAACAATTTCACTCTTTCATCTTGAACCAGTCATCATCTTGTTGGCTGTAAAAGTCCAAGTCAAACCAAGAGAGATTCCATGCCTAGACTATATGTACAGTACACATAGGCCCAATCTCCAGGAACCCAAAGTCTATCAACTATCAGCCACTCTCCAAGTCACAATACAAATTGCAAGTCCAATACAAAACCATGAGGAGGATAACCCGCAAGGCGCAAGTC
>SNQJ01S0163687.1:2110-21302 GCA_010110895.2 Picea sitchensis | reverse complement strand
CTCCAGGGCCATGCTCAGGTCGCTCCTGCTCTCGGTACTCCATGTCTAGGACCATGTGGGCCTCGAGACATGATCTCCTAGTTATCCCTAGATATTAGGGATAACACTCCCAAGACTGTGCAGACGACAATGGACATGGAGAAGGTAGCTCCGAAGGTTGTGTGGAATCAGAGGGGGTCAAGAGGCTCAGAGGGAGTCCATTTCATAGGGAGTCAGGAGGCTCAGAGGGAGAGTCAGTTGCTCAATGGGAGACAACCTTTAGGTCTAGATGGGTGAGAGGAATCTTGCAATACTATCAGATAGGTGTCATGGGTTGAGATGGCCAGACAAGAGGTTCAAAGGAAGGAGGATTCTAATAGCAGGATGTCTTCTAAGATGGGATCATGTTAGAAAACAAGATTTTCTTCAGTGACCGAGGATGCAGCCAATCAAAAGGACTAAAGAGAGGGATTTACTTCTGTGATGGAGGGAGCAACCAATCAAACGGATTGGAGAGTCATTGTGGTAGAGGATACAATATGGGAGACAAAGATACTTCTAGGTGATGATTGAAGATGGAATACCTCCCTCGCTAAGAGGGAGTGTTGATGCTTTTGTAGCATCGAGAGGCATTCCAACTTGTGGAGTGTGGTGAGAATACCTTCCTTGCTAAGAGGGAGTGTTTATTTTTGTAGATTCCAGAATGTATTCTCACATGAATCTAGGTGTTGGGCATGTGGGAATCATCATAGGCACCACATCACACTTTTGGTTTGGTGAAAAACCCCTTGGATTTGAGTGGGGGCTTCATGGGTTTGGTGATGGGATTTGTGGGCTTGTGTTGGGGCTTCACACCCGCAAGGAAAGCCTAATTTGATGTTGACTTGTGGATGGGATTCTATGGTGACCCCTAAGGATTGTATATAAATGAGAGAGGTCATTGTGACATTTCATATCATATAGAGTGTGTGGAGACATGATGGAGCTAGTACAAGTGAGTCTGCACTTGTGCTAGGAGGCTTGGTGATTTCAACAAAGGGAAATTCTACCAGGGGAGAAAATCTGGCCTAGGGTTGAGGACTCTCTATTTTATATTCTTGGTAGGGATAGGAACACCACATATGTGGGAGAGAGAGGCAACCTCAAAAGGAATACATTGTACAAAGGGGAGCGAGTCATACAGAGTGTTTGTACATTTTTTTGCATGTACGTGGGTTGTAGTGGGAACAATCGTGTACGTACACGGGTTGTTGTAGGAACAACTGCATACATTCGTACAAGTTCTTCTGGGTAGAGGTAGGTCCGTATAGGATAATGTCATGTGACCTCAACAGGTTGTACATGTGGTCTACAAGAGATTTGTGGGAAGAGAATATTTCCAAAATATTGTTGAGGTTTTGTTTTCTTGTTTGTATATTGGAGTACAAGGTTGTCCTCAGATTTGGTGATTTTGAGAGGATTAGTTCTATCCTTAGATTTGGTGATTTTGAGAGGACTGGTTTTTGTCCTCATATTTGGAGAATTGGATAAAGTTACATAATGGAAATATTGTGTCTCTTGTATATTGACGATTCATCTATGATCTTGTTGTTTCCGCTGCATATGTTTTTAGTCAATAATTTCAATGTAAAGTTGTTTAGTGATAGTTAGATCACTAGGAAGCAATTTTCAGATTTGAAATTAGTCACATAGAGTTGCATGTGAAAAATTGACATGAATGAGATATATAATTGATAATGATGAATCAATGAGATATATTAGATATAATGCAATGATCATTGTGATGATATACATATATGCATTCATTGGTCATGAAAGTGAAGGGTTGTGTCCATTAGGTTCATGTCCTTTATATTATTTACTATTACTATTATTATTAATTATGTAATTTATATTCATTGCATTGCTTTTCCCTTCAAAGATGCTTTTTCTTCAAAGCATTTATAGAAAAAGATGTCTTTGTTTTGGAATGCAATGCCTTCTCATGGTTCTCTATTCTCTAAGATGTGATGGTTGAAGAAAAGAGATTATATGATTTACTAAGTGGTAAGCAGAATTGTTGAGTTGTGAAACAATATAATCACCCTACTTTGATGCTCTGTCGAACTATGCATTTATGGGGTTCCCAAGATGACTTCAATTTTGAGATCTATTTGTATTGATATTATTTGGAATATAGATCAATGGTTTATTTTTTTTAGAACGATGTTGATAAGTTGGTTGGTTAAATTTTTGGATATTTTAATTAGTATGTTGATAAGGTGTCCATTTAACATGATTTTTCCTTATCACAATTTTAAATTTTCTTGAACTATCTTTGGTATTATAACTTCTTTGTAAACTTGTGTCACATTGTTGATCATTAATGTTTTTTGGTAGAGAAACTTGGATTTCCCATCATTTGTACTTCAATGTCTGAAGATATATCTACTTCAACTATAAGGGTCATATTTCTCCGTATCAATCAAACCTTCTTTACTAGTAAGGTGCTTCAACTTTTCTTGTTTCTACTTATTTTCATTTTTAACTTCTTAATTTGTGCGATGAAGCTTTGATAATGATTCTCAAGACAAGAAATTCCATCATCTTTATTAGTGAAAACCTTCTCTAATTCTTTCTAGTGATCTTACAACTTTTGTATTGACTTCTAGCTATCTTGAAGGATCATATTGGATACAAATTTTAGGCCTTCTGGTGAGGGATCTCTTGAACATGGATTTATTATAAGGTCCTGCAAGGTTATCTTTTTCTTTTATAAAAGAACGTCAAAAACCTTTTCTTTATGTTTGAGATGAAGGTACCCTATGCTTCCATCCAAATTGAACCTAAAATTATGTCAACATCTTTTGTAAAATCTAATGGTTAGTTGTGACACAACAATATAATTCTCAATTCTCAATGGTAGATTATGTATTTTATATTTTTTTTCATCCAAATTTTTTGTCTTTTCAATTATATTTGACTTAGAGCTTAATAATTGACTAACCATGGCAACAATAATGTAATTTTCCCTGTTAGACAAATAGTAATGCTAGTTTTCCTTCCTTGAATAGTACATGCAATTTTTAATAAAATGATTGTATATCTTATATAAATCTTAAGAAACCCCCCTTGATTTTCATCATTAAACTTCATTTTGTTTTTAGCAAAAGATTTTTCAAAAAATACCATTTTTACAACAACAAAAAAATTACGTATTCATTGATAATAAATGAGTGCATAAAGTACGAGAAATCCACTTCTTCAATGTGAAGTTGGATTTGATATATATANGTACTTAGCACATGTGTAATCACTTTAGTCCCTTTCTCTTTTTATATTGAGATGAACTTTATATTTTTCCTAAAGTTACTTTTAGAAATATAATAAGGTGACGAGAGTAGTTATTTTTTTTTTGTTTGCTAGTTTGTCCATGACCTGCGAGACTAGCCCGTGGCTAAGAAACCGTGACTCAGGGGTATCTAAGTCCTCAAAATCACCTGGTGATCGCACCCGGCCTTAGCGACACCAACCCTTAACATGGCCAGATTTTTTGTCCTCACAACTTTTGAATCGGTGACTTTAACATCACAGAGTGCCTTAACAACACACTCCGTCACCGACTGTCCTACACCTCGGGGACGTAGTTATTATTATTATTCCATTCAACTGTCAAATTAATGCAATGTAACTACCCAACGATTTGGTGGTTGTGTTGGAACTTGGTAGGACATGATTATGTTTGATGTTGATTTTTGTTTGCATTGCCATTTTGTTGATGCTATTGATTGTTGTTTGTTAGTTTTAATAAAAATGGACAATAAATACCCATGAATTTAATGACAATGATTTGGAAGTCTCACAAAATTTGATAATATGAGACTCTAAACTGATTGTTTATCTCTTTATTGATTCGAGCAATAATCAAAGAGACTTTGTTGTCCATAGGAGTTGATTTTCCTATCATTGATTGGATGACAACACTTGAATCTCCTATAGTTATTAGTGATTGAATGTTGGCTTCGTTGGTGAGGAGAAGACCTTGGAGAAGAGCATAAATCCGAGCATGGTTGTTTGTAGTTTGTCCTAAACCCCATGCATAGGTTATTTTCGTTTTTCCTTTGTGATAAAAAATGATCCCTTACACATACCACTCTTCTTAATAATAATAAAATTACTAAAGATACATATTGCAATTTAATATATTTCACTCTATTATAAAAAAAAAATAAAAATATAACATAGATACCTCACATATAAATAAAATATAATAATTTCATATGTCTGATATTATAGATATATACTCAAAGTAAAAAAAGCTTAAATTTAATTACACAATTCTATCTCCAAATTCAAAAATTCAATATTAATAACCAAAATTATTCAAGAATATTCACTTGTTATGTTATCTTTTGAAAAATATCGAAAATTTTAATTTTTTTTATGTAAAATAAAAAATAATAATTTAAATTAAGATCAAAATCAAAATTTAAATATCTATTTCACAAAATTTGATATATAAAATATCAAGTATCATTATTCATTTATCAATAAAATTATAAAAATATAAAAATAAATAAAACATGAAATTCCATGAAAATTTAAAATTCTAAAATAATAATATAAAATATTTAAGTGTTGTTGTTTATTTATCAATTTTTTTTTACAAAAATATATAAATAAAAAGACATGAATGAAAATTTAAAATTCTATAGAAAGTAAAGTGAAACAATTAAGCCGACATGAAGGTGAAAATGAGACATATTATATCATATCTTAAAATACTAACTACCCATCCTAGATGGAAGATGGACATAAAGAAGATAAAAGGTAGGAATAACGGTGGCGATCAATTAAGAAGGAGAAAGTGTGCAAATATAAAAATTCTTGTCCCCAAATCCATTACATCATGGCCCACCAAATTTACATGAAGTTTGTCACTTAACAACAATATAGACCAAATACTTACAAAGTAAGTACACCTTCATAAAAAAAAATGTCGTAAGAGAGACCAAATACAAACAAAGTAAGTACACCTTCATCAAACATTTCAATGATAATATGATAGACACAATGATGTTGGATAACAATCACCCCAATTGGGATCATATGGACATCTAAGGGTTAGGTGTGAAATAAATGATGCTCTTTTTGTCTATGGAAGGTATGGGTATATTTAAAATATTAAAGGTGAGAAAGATGTATTTATTGAAGAACGTGTCAAAGAATCTCTATATTTAATTTATTTTTCCAATATCATAATTTAACATTGAAATTATCAAATTATATATAGAGAGAGAAACTGTCATGAAACAAAAATAATTATAAATGATTTTAGGGGTTAAATTTCGCAAATGGGATATTTTTTCCATGGTTTTTTTCAAAAACAGTTTCGTCAATTTCCATTTTTTTTAAAAACGATTCGTCCAAATTCTATAGAATAAAATTATTTTACCTTAAAAATCGCCAAAATGTTATAGAAACTATATAAAATCCTTAGAAATTTCAATATTTTTACAAAACTATCGCCAAACATTTTACATCTTGTATATTAATGACTAGTAAGATTAGCCCAGGTTTCTACATTTTAAAATAAATTTCCATCCTTAAAATTATCCCTGGTTAGATAACCACAGAGAAGACTCATTCAGTTGGGTTGTCGTCATGTTCTGGTGACTTAAACTAAGACAAATCCTCGGGGTCTCGGCTATTGTACTACTTGTGTTTTTCCGACCACAACACTCACAAAACTTGATAGATTCTAGCTCTATATGTAATTTATTTTTCCATCATCATAATTTAAAATTTAAGTCACCAAATAATTAAAAGAGAGTAGAGTAGAATCCATGATAAAATATCACATGTACATCTCACTTTTCATTTCCATCACCCAAATTCTCTTCTTCATTTGGCATGTTATTAGTGTTGTTCTCAAGATATATTTTGATCTTGGATAATGTCTTAGGGGTAACCACCAATACCTTTCTAGCATATATAGGTTAAAAAACACTTGGTTGTAGTGTTCTGGAAAAACATAAAGCTCCTTATTTTCTTCCCACATTATTTTGGAGTTAATACACATTAGCTCACTAATAGAGTATTCATATGCATTACTCTAGTCAAAGGTATGCTACCACTTGCACCTAAAAATAACACATTGGAAAGAAGAGAAATCCACTTATAGAATCTCTCATATCTTTCTAACATAACATATAAATCCCTCTACTAGGTTAATATCACAGTGGTTAGTGACTAGATTGGTCGAAATCAAATTCCACTTCACAATCAAATGTTATATATCCATAATCTACTTTCTTACTATGAAAACGATGCACATATGCCCACATAAATGGAAACAAATTTCCTTGTATCAATGCAATCAAAGGATGGTGTCATATAAGTAGGAACCAAAGCAATAACAACATAATACATGTTATAAATCAAACGTGCACTTAAAAAAAAAACTAAAATAATTTACTATAACATTGTTACACTTGATTTCTATATTTAGTGTGTCTTCTTCATAACTTGGATACCAATAGGATGAGCCATATTTTAGTTCAATCGGGTTTACCACCCAATTGTTGGGACAAGTTATTTACATATCTTGTTTTAAATGATTAGGATAAGGTAGCATGTTTCTATTGTTCAGTTTTTTGGGAACTTGTACCAGTCAAATCGTTGGTCAACAAGTTGTTTCTTCAGAAGAAATTATATCTTTTGAGGATGAGTGATGGTAGCTCATCAGCAGAGCACCTAAATGCATTCAATATTGTGCTAAGTTAGTTATTTTACGTCGATATTAAAATCACCAAGGAGGATAAATGTATTAGTTTGTTGCATTCTTTGCCAGATTCATGGGATAGCTTAGTCGTGGCTATTGGGAGTAATTCAACCACATTAACACTTGAAGATGTAGTTTCATTTATGCTATTAGAGGAAATGAGGAAAAATAAAATGGAAGGATCGAATAAGGATTCCTTGGTGATGAGAGGTCGATCGATTGACAGAGGAAAAGGTAAATTCTCTGATAATAATTCTAACTCGAAGGGTATATCTAAATCCCTGGTTCTATCGACAAGAAGATGCTGGAAATGTGTTAAATATTGGCATTACAAAAGGGACTGCAAGCCGAAGTTTAGCGATACCAATTCAGGGATTTGACAAGAATAAGTGAATTGATGGAAAGGCTTCTCCAAATAAAGGAGGAGATGTGTATCTGGTGTCCACGAGTACACAATCATATCAAGATGTTTGGTTGATTCACTCAAGTGCATCTTTTCATATGATACCTCACATGGAAAGGTTTTGTGAGTATGAGAAGTATGAAGGAGGAGATGTATACTTTGGGGAAAATTCGACAACCAAGATTTTTCGATGAGGTAGAGTCCAATTGAGGCTAAAGGATGGGAGGAGTATAACTCTTTCAGGTGTGATACATATTCTAGGTTTGGCAAGGAATAAAATATCCATTAACAAAATGAGTGATGCAGGTGTGTACATTTTATTTCAGAAGGATATGTGTAAAATGGTCAAGGGAGTAATGATATTGATGAGAGGAGTTCGTATTGAAGCCCTATACAAGTTGTTGGAAAGTGTCAACTCAACTGGATGCAACAACAAAATTGTTCTTGAAGTTGGCTTGACTTCAAATGAGTTGATTTCTATTGACTCAACTACAACTGACTCGATTGTTCCCATCGGGTTGAACCAACCTTGTTATGCCACCAACGGATGAGACACATTGGGGAAAAAGGACTTTGAGTGAATAACTAAGGTATGGTCAAAGGTTTTTCTAATTGTAATTTAGAAGTAGATTTTTGTGAACATTGAATATATGTAAAACAAAGTCATGTGAGATTTCCATTTGGAGCTACAAGGGAAAGAGGGATTCTGGAATTGATACATAGTGGCGTGTTTGGTCTTGTACCATCCCCGTGACTAGGAGGATATTTGTATTATGTTTCCTTCATAGATGATTTATTGAGGAATACATGGCTATATATCCTAAGGAATAAATATGAGGTTTTTAGTAAGTTCAAAAAGTTTAAATCTCTTATGGAAAACCAGACATATAAGAAGATTAAGGTGTTGAGAATTGACAATGGAGGTGAGTTCCATTGTAAGGATTTTGAGCATTTTTGTAAGAAATGTAGCATAGCGTGCCAACATACCACACCATATACCCCCCAACATAATGTAGTTGTTGAAATAATGAATAGGACATTGATGGAAAATGAAAGGAACATTCTTAGTGGTGTTGAGATCACACAAGAATTCTAGGTAGAGGCAGTCGACACTGTAAGAAATTTTGGTAAATAAGTTTCCTTCATAAGTGCTAGTCGACTCAATTCCATATGAGGTATGGTTTGGTAACAACCTTTCTCTTTCACATATTAGAGTATTTGTATGTGATGCATCTATGCATGTTCCCAAGGAAAAGAGAGATAATCTAGAAAATAAGGCATTCAAGCGTATTTTCATTGGGTACAAAGATGGAATGAAAATATATAATCTATGGGATCCGGTATTGTGGAATTCTTTTTATAGTTGTGATGTGGTATTCAAGGAAGTCATAGGAACTTCCAATTTTGAAGAGGCTCAAATGGAGAAAGAATCAGAGAAGCTGGTGTTTGAGTTGAGGAACAAGGAATATGAGTAATATGAGTTGACTGAATCAGATGATGAAGTGGAACCACCGAATCCAGTTGTAAGGAGGTATGGAAGAGTAAGGAAACCAACTGAAAGGTATAGTACACCAGATTTTCATTCCTCATTTGTATTATCTTCCACTAATGATGAGTCCATGTCAATCAGGGAGACAATTGAATTTATAGAGGGTAAACTTTGGAAGGATGCCATGGTTGAAGAAATGGAATCCTCGGACAAGAATGAGCCATGGGATTTGGTCGAGATACCTAATGGACATAAAATTGTTGGTAGCAAGTGGATGTTCAACAAGAAGTTGAACAAAACAGGTCAAGTTGAGCAGTTCAAAGTTTGACTGGTAGAGAAAGAGTATTTCCATGTCAAGGAAGTAAACTTTGGTGATGTTTTCTCTCTTATTGAAATATTAACTTCCATCAGAGTACTAATTTCTATGGTTGTAGCATATGATATCAAGATAGAGAAAATAGATGTGAAGAAAACATTCCTACATGGGGACCTGGAAGAAGAAATCTACATGAATCAAACTGAAATATTTGTAATAAAGGGCAAGAAAGGGCTGGCGTGTAAGTTGAAAATATCCGTTTATGGTCTAAAACAATCACCGAGGCCTTGGTACCAAAATTTTGACACATACATCCTTAGTTTTTGATTTGTGAGAAGCAAGCCTAATCATTGTGTGTATTCCAAGAAAGAAGGTGGTCGTTTCATATATGTAACTTTGTATGTCAATAACATGTTGCTGGTCAGAAACAACATGGATGCAATAAAGGAGGTGAAGACACAACTATCCTCCAAGTTAAACATGAAGGATCTCGGTGATGCTAACTTCATTTTTGGAATGAAAATTAAAAGAGATTGGGTAGTTAGAAAACTTTGGTTAAATTAGAGGATGTACATTGAAACAGTCTTAAAACATTTCAACATGTAGGAGTGCAAACTAGTTAAGGTACCTATTCCTTTATGAGTAAAACTAACTGCTAAACGGTGTCCAAAGACACATGAATAAATGTAGGACATGGCATGTGTTCCTATTCTAGTGCGGTTTGTAGTCTGATGTATGCAATGGTATGTACTTGACTAGATATTGCTCATGCAATGGGAGTATTGAGCAGGTACATGTTGACACCACACTGGATGACTGTCAAGAGAGTGTTTAGGTACTTGTGTGGCACAACATATTATGCAATTTGTTACCAAGGGAAACTTGAAATTGACAAGGAAGTGAATGTACATGGCTTTGTTGACATTGACTAGGCTAGAGATATTGATCAAAGGAGGTTGACCAATGGATATGTCTTCAAATTGTTTGGTGGAGCAATTAGTTGGATGAGTAAGAGACAAATGATAATAATCTTTAAAAAAAAAAGCTGAATACATGGGAGCCACCCATGTAATAAAAAAAGTAGTATGGTTGCATGGATTGTGTCTAGGTTTTGGGTTTGAACAACAAGCTATGAAGATAAATTGTGATAGTAAGAGTGCAATTTTGTTGGCAACGAACCCATATTACCATTCCAGGATGAAGCATATTGATGTACAATACCATTTCGTGAGAGATGTGATGGAAAACAAGAAGGTACCATAGAACAAGGTAGACACTTTGAAGAACATTACAGACTCTTTGACCAATTATGTGAGTACTGTGAATTTATCTTGGTGTAGAGAGGAAATGGGCATCACTACCCTAGGTCAATGAAAAACATTTCATGGTCTCATATCTCTGCAAAGAAGACAACAAGTGGGAGAATGCTGGGTTGTTATATTATTTGCACCGAAAACTCACTCAACCAACTAGCTAGTCAAGGTTGATCAATAGGGTGAATGTTTGACTGGACGGATAAGTCAAGTCGATGGTTAAGTTGAAGGTCAAAGTGGTCGTCTGGAAGGTCGAAAGGTTAGCCGAAAAGAGGTCGAGTGGTAGTTGACTAGAAGACCAACAGGTTTTCTGTTGGTTTGTAGATGATTGAAGTTTGACTGGTAGTCAATTGTAATAGAATCTCAAGATTCATGGGATCAAAACCAATTATCTTTACAGATCTATAACCATTTTTGGGCACTATGAATTAGGGTTTTTCATGTAGTAAAGCTTATAAATATGACATTATTCAATAATTTCTAAGGTGATTGAAACTCTTGGATTGATAGGTGTGTAATGGTCATGTAGATGTAATCCGAATTGGTTGTAGGGTTGTTCTTGTGTAAAACAAACAAGTAGGATGATGAATTGGTCTTAGGTGTGGACCAAGGTTAGTCATATAATTCTTTATTTAGTGAATGAATATGAAAACAAGAGAGTAGGATTTGTTCAAGAATTACTGGTTTTCCTGGTTAAGGGTTTCCATGGTAAATCTCTATGTAATGTGTGTAATTGCCATTGTTTTTATTTCTATTTAATTTTGTCTTCTCTTTCCTGGTTGGTTAGTGTTAGTGTTTCTCAACAATATTTGTAATATGGTATAAATATCAATGAAAAATAACATATTAAAATGGATTCATACAACTTGTTTTGACAATTCATTTCTAAGAAAAATACACCATGTTAGACTAATTTTGGAAAATGATAATCAAACTATTGGAAACCAATAATGACACCATGAGAAATTGATAATCACACTATTGGAAACTGATAATCACACTTTTGAAAACTAATAATCACACTTATAGAAATTGTTAATCACACTTTTGAAAATCGATAATTACACTTTTAGAAACCAATAATCACACTTTTAAAACATAATTTAAGTCTACATTCTCACTAAAAAGTTAGATTTTTTTTTTCCAATTCCATGGATTACTCTTTGTAAAAAAAGGAAAAGCCATACGAGGTGGGTACTCATGTACATTGAAGGAGGGACGATTTCAAAGTAGGAATTTGAGAAAGAAAGAAGTTGGAAGGTGACTTTGTGGGGCTTTGTGGCTAGGGATTGCTAGTCGCATCCCTGTAACATGGATGGGAGAGCACGAGCGTGGGCATGGGATCCTTCTAGGGTGAGCGTGGATGCGGGTGTGGGCGAGGGCGAGGGATTGGGATTGTGTGGGCGAGGACGCAAGGGTCTGACAGTGGTGGTGGAGCTTCGTTTCCCAGAAGGCTTGCGGTGTGGTAGTGCTCTATGATGCCTTTGGGCGAGCGAGGGCTCAACAAAAGGCAAGGAAACGATACCTGAGGTAGTTTCCGCCTATTCGGGACTGAGCATCTCTTTGCATTACCACAATCGTTACCAGATGCGCGACGTTTGGAGCGTTTTGGTGGAGACTCCCGGGTTTTGTTGCAATGGGGGTTTTGTCCTCTCTTTGGTTTTTTTGGTCCCTCTTGTCCTCTTCCACCCTAGCTAGAAGAGGCTTTGGACCAGAGCTTTGAGGTCCACACCGGGGGTGTGCAATGTACTGTTTAATACTTTGAGGTCCTTTGGGGGCATGTTGCTTCTGGTTTCTGTTTCTTTTCTGTTGTTTGTTGGGGTTTTCACCCCTGTTTTGCTTCTCATTTTACAACTTGCGTGTTGGATCTAGTGACTTTCTGGTTTCTTTTGGGGATGTAGTATCATTTTATTAAGCTTGGTCTATGGACTAGTTCTGCTATGATCATCTGTTATGGTCTTGAAGATATAAAAAAAAATATTTTCAGTAATATAATTTGAGCGAATTTTTATATTGAAAAAAAAGAAAAACGATTTTAATGAAATGCATGACTATAATAAATTTCATTTCAATTGAAAAGAGAATGCACATAAACTTTACATATTATTATGAAGCTATGTGACTAAAAATTGACACTTATAATTGAAGTTATAAATTATTATAAAGCTATACGACTAGAAAATAACAGTTATAATTGAAGTTATATAATATAGGTATTGTCCTTACAAGTAATGGGGAGCTTATAAAGGCTTCTCTTATGCTTTATTTGAATGTGTTGGATTTATAATTTATATTAGTTAAATTTATTATTTATGATTTATAATTATTATTTTTTTATATATTTTATNTTAATTTTTTTAAATTTGATGATATAGATGGTAACAATATTTTATTATATGTTTTATTAGTGTTTTTCTAAACTAGTATATTATTATAAATAATTCATCATAAATGAATATACATATATATTAATTTATAAGTATAATATAATCGATAATAAATATGTACTTTGAGTAATAATGTATACTATTACATTAATTTTTTAAAGTATATTATCCATTATTGTATTTAACATACTTAAAAGATTAAGTATAAGTTATTATTTAAATATAAATTATTAATAATAGTTTATTATTGTTATGAGAACTATATTTATAATTAAATATAACGACAATACATGAATAAAAAATATATGCTAACTTACTGAAGTCACATAATAAATTATTTACAAGTAAATACATAATTTAATCTGGAATACTACCGAATGGGCTCGGTTGATGTATCAAACCTGAGTTATTCATGCTGCTCAATCAATGTTATGCCTGGTGCGTGAAAACTCAAGGCTTGGTGATCCATAATAAATGTACCCCAGCAATACGAATTAAAATGATTAGGCATATATCATTTATTTATTCATTAATTATGTTATATTTTTTTAATTATAATTATAGTTTTCCCATCTAAAATAAAAATTAATTTTATTAATATTTTTTTCTAAAAACAATAACCAATACCTAAGTTTTAGTTTTTTAAAGTCATATATATATTTTTTAAATGTACTTGTAATAGAATCTTAAATTAAAAAAAAAACTTTTGTAATATCTATGTTATTAAAAAAAATTATTAAAAAAAATGTTTATGTATCACTCCATAGTGATATTCTTATATTTATTACATTAACTATTTAATATTTGATAAACAAACACACTTCTTAGTATTTGATTCATACTTATCCTATATAAGTTTCTTACCATTAAATTGAACCTTAATTCAATATTTAATGGACGGACACACCTCTTAGTATTTGATTTGTACTTATCCTATATAAGTTTTTTACCATTAGATTGAACCTTAATGCTTTCTTCAGTAGGCTTATGCTCTATGTAACATTTATTTAGTAGGGTAACTTATCATGCTAAAGGCTTCTTCTCTACATGACATTTATAAGTGACATTTATTCAATAGAGTATTTTACCATGCTAAAGCAAATTATAAACATTTTTCATTTATCTTGGTACAACCCTAAATCTAAAACAAGTTAGCATAAATGAAGTATCCTTCCCCTTCTTTCTCATTTTATCATGGTTTATCCCACAAAGGTGGTATGGTTCCATACGTACATTTCTAGGTTTTACAAATATCTCAAATCATATTCTTGAAAAAGCATTATTTATTTACTTTAACTTTCTACGGGGTAAGCTTCTTTATAATATATTTCAAAGTTTGATGATTCACATAAAAATGAAATTTGTTATCTAATATGCATAGACTTTGGTAATGCATATATCATATATGAGAATTCTCTTTATATAATATTATAATTCATTTTTGTTGTTGATAGTTCTTTGTCAACAAAGTATATTGTATGATTCATTCATTTTCATAGTTTTGATAGTTATTCTAATGAATTCACATGTACATCAAATATTTATTTCAATAAGGGAACTTTAATATGTAGTGTATCGAGTGGGGTAATATGAGGTACTTAGGGAGGTACTCAAGGGGAGTAACAATAAACATATAGCTACATATTGAGACAATTTCTAGTAAATAAGGTCCATATAGTAGTGTGAAAGACTTAAATGTAAGAAGGATTACTAGAAAGTTCCTAGGAAGTATAAACAATGTAATAAGATATGGTGAAGAATATTGTAATAGATAAACAAGCATTGCTTGCAGAGTGTTTTCTTTCCTTAAGGAATAATATATGGTGTTACCCTACCTCAAGGGTTTTATCTACTAATCTTGTGTTGATTCTTTGATGTTTATTATGTAGATATTATATTTATTCTCAAGTTAATGTTCATATTTTATTGAGTACATAACACAATATGAGTGCATTGTTGATTTTCTCTTTTAAGATCTCAAATTTCTTTAACATTATTTTGCCTTTTGAATGGTGTCTCCTTTTCTATTAAGATCATCATCAAATATGTTATCTTGAAATAATCTTTCCCGATTTCCTATAGTACCTTGTGTGACCCAAGAAAGACTTGATTTTATATAGATTTGTAGGTGGTTCTAAGTTCCTTATTACTCTTACCTTATCAAAAATTTTCATTCATGTGTTTCCTTTTGTTGGTTCCTTGTAATGTTATGCATATCTTTCAATACTTCTTCGAGAGTGGAATTTTGGTGTGTTGGTCCTCTATCTATATTCTCTATAAATTGTTGCCAAAATTGGTTCCAATCCATGGTTTCCCTCTTCCTATCTCCATGGAAACATACATTATTGTCTCAATGACAATATAAATTATAAACAAATCAATTAATTAATCCTAGCTATTTCTTATTGAGTTCCAAAATCCTTTCTCATTGTTTTAAATATATCAACCTCTTTAAACTATTAATTCTAATTACATAATATTTTTCTCAAAATTTTACAACATGCACAACCAAATGCACAAGCAAACCATAATGCTTTGACCTTATTCCATGTTAATTTCCCTTTTAATTTAGGGTTGGGAATGAGATGGGCCATCCACCATTATGAGGTTGTCATCCCAATAATGATTGTAAATTCTTTGACTTTGAGTTTAAACACAAAGAACTTTGTTATTTCCTCAAATCTTTGTTTGTGTTCTATTAATTCTCGACCTTCTTATTATTTCCTCAAGAGAATACTTTATCAAGTCTTCTCTTGCTATAAAATCCATGTGTAAAACACTTTATTCGGAAAAGTTTGATTCTTCATCCTTTGTCATCATATTGGAGTTCCATATCGGTGTTTAGTCGTGATAGCTCATATTTGTTTGTGACATCTTTGTAGGATTATAAATTTACCTATAGTTTGCCAATAATTGCTTAGCTAACTTTATAGAGATATTTCTATGCTTCATGGGTTGTTGGACAAATACTTCTTCCCAACAAACTAAGGAGGTTATGTTTATTTCTACTAAGGAGGTTATGTTTATTTCTACTTTTGGCTTACAAATTTTCTTTCCCATGATTAAAGCGAGAGTTTATAAGTCTTTAGTAAATATTATGTAACTTTTCTCTATTGGAAACATTAACTTCATCCTCATCCACGTTTAGTATACATCCAATGAATTCATATACCTTCGTCATCCACATTTAGTATACATCCAAGGAATTCATATACCATTTTAAGGTATCACATGTCTCAATTCAAGTCTTCTAATTGGTTTATTAGTTGTTTAAATTTCAGATACATTTGGTTTAGCTCGCTGGGATCCAAGCTTCTTCTACTCTTTGAGGTTTAATCCTTTTTTATATTTTCCTATCCTTGATTATCTTGTATGCTTCCTCAAACATCTCCTTTTGCATTCCATAGTCCATTTCATCATCGTTTGTTAGATTTTTTCATTGAATTCTCTCATTTCAAACCCATAACATATGCCATAACATATGGATGCAATGGCAATGAAGGCTTTCATTGGTTTAAGATTTGTTAAAAATTAATTTTTTTAGTATTGTACATTACATAATGTTATGATTTCTTGGTATACACAATTAATAATAAGATATTTTGATATGTAAACTGTTGTGGATATTTTACTAGACAATTAATTACAAAAGATTTAATAAAATACAGATTTTTTATTATAAAGGTTAATTTCACCCATTCTTTTGTTTTGATTTTGAATATGCAAGCATGAAGGATCATAACTAGTAAAAAGTGAAAAGTAAAGTTGAGAATGTGTATTATATTCATCCAATTTTGAGGCCATTCTATGAAATTGGGTTGGTCTTAAGAGAAGGAGAGTACCTCTTCATAATTCGTTGGGAGGAAAATTTGTCCAAAAGTGAAAAGTAAAGTTGAGAATGTGTATTATATTCATCCAATTTTGAGGCCATTCTATGAAATTGGGTTGGTCTTAAGAGAAGGAGAGTACCTCTTCATAATTCGTTGGGAGGAAAATTTGTCCAAAGTAAAGTTGAGAATGTGTATTATATTCATCCAATTTTGAGGCCATTCTATGAAATGGGGATGGTCTTAAGAAAATTATAGTACCTCTTCATAATTTGTTGGGAGGAAAATTTGTCCCTCTACTATGTTTGATTCAAATTATTTTCAAAAGGAGGAACTTTTAGCAACCATAAATATTTATTGATGTTTTATGAACTTGCCACTCTATTAAATGGGATTGGTCTTAAGAAAAGGAGAGTACCTCTTCAGAATTAGTTGGGAGGAAAAAAGAAGAGTACCCCTTCAGGATTAATTGAGAGGAAAATTTGTGCCTCTACTATGTTTGATTAAAATTATTTTGAGGAGGAGCAACTTTTACCAATGATCAATATATATTGATGCTTTATGAACTTATTGTTAGTTTTTCTATGCCTACACTATATTATGAATAGCTATGTTATATAGTTGATTCATAAGTTTAAATTACACGTGACAATTCTTGTAACATGCATGAATGGTCAATCAAAGTTGGTATGTTGAATGTATTTGCAAGTTGTAAATAAACAACTTGTTATATTGGTTCAATGTAGATGTCTAATGGTTCAATAGGAAAGTGAAGATTTAAGTTGAATGATATAAAAGTGTAAAATGATTGAGAGTTGCTTATGAAGATAATCTCTTAACTATCATGTAAATTACTTAAGTGGAAGGTTAGGATCTTGTTTGTATTTGAGCAAGGATATCTTTCAAAATAAGAAATATGCCCACTATAGAGACAATTGCTTATTTTGTTGGTGTGTTTATAATTCTATTTATTGTAGTATTTTTGTCAATACTTGTGTTAGGAAAACATTGGGGTTTAAATTCCTTATGAATCTCACCTCAAATAGATATGATATTGAAGTGTTATGAAATGAAACACCCTTAACCATATGGATAAATACTCACAGTGTGTGTGTGTGTGTGTGTGTAAACCCTTTGTAAACATGATCATGTTTTATATACCTAAGGCACATTAAACATGACCGTACTTACATCAAAAAATCAAAGTCTAATCATCACAACATAGATTCCAAAGAAATATTGGCAACTATGTTGCAATAAAGGCCACATTTGTCCACCTACCACATAAGGGGCCACATTTTTCTACCTACGACATAAGGGGGAGAAATCCCACCAATATTTGAACTTGGTTCATCTTCATGACAACCATTCCAAGTTGCCACTAGACCACAACTTGATAGAAAAAAAATGGATACGTTAAGGAAATAGAGTCATGTTTTTCCAACTTTTGATGAACATAATCCAAGCTAGCCTAGGTCTAGTGATTTAATATATGCACCTTTTGTAATGATTCTAAATAATAAAGTATGAATTCCCCCACTTTTGTGATGAATCCAACACTAAAGAGATTCAATCTCAAACGAGCAAAGAGAAAATTGACCTACATCCACATAGAACCATTAGTTCATAAGAAAAATAAATAATGGTGGGATACCTATGGAAAATAGCATCATGTTTGATCAACCATATTGGTACATCATCCACTTTAAGTATGGGTCCAATAGTTATAGTATGTGCACAATGAGATTTGGTGTAAGATGGGAAGATGAAAATTGCTCCCAATTTTCCATTAGAACGGGTACTCATGTGCATGTGTGTGTTCATATACATATACACATATGCATATACATATACATACATACACAGACATACAATACATATACATACACATACACATACATAAAATACATATACATATAAACTCCAAGGGTTAGTTCAAGTTTTTTGAACCTCCATGCCAAATATGTAATAGCCAAGAAGGTCACAAGTTTGAATCCACCTAGGTCCCTTAGGGTTAAGTGTATATGTTGTTTGTTGATGAAATTTTCCCAAGTGCCATTCATGGAATTCGAGGACGTTCTTGGAGGGTTCCTCAAGGAAGTTTTCCATGGAATATATATATTCAAAATCATATTTCCAACAAGTCCCTTGGGGTCACTAGCCATTACTATGGTCAATGGTTGAGCCACTTTCAATCCAGATATTTCTAGAAAGAGGGAGGAATCACATAAGGGTTTCCTCAGAATATATATATTCCTAGAGAAATATAGACCCTCACTCACCCATGTATTAAGCATTCCAAGTGAGGACATTGGTACCTTGCGATCCCTTTATGGATTTCCCTTCTCTTAATTGGTTTTATAAACAGATGATGACATTATCTGCCAGTTGAAGTACCCATTGGTAACCCCAAGAGATTTAATGAGGTTTGTTTCCAAGACCTCTATGAATATTCAAAAAAGAGAATCTATCAATCGAGTTAACCATTGGATCTAATATATATATGTTTGTGTGTATGTGTGTGTACACACACACATATATATGAATACACACACATATGTATGCATGTATGTATGTATCTACACACATATAGATATGTATGAACACACAAACACACACACACAGACACACACACATGTGTGTGTGTGTACATACATATCTATTTGTGTGTGTACATACATATTTATATGTGTGTACACACACACACACACACAC
>SNQJ01S0163686.1:21312-31622 GCA_010110895.2 Picea sitchensis | reverse complement strand
TATTTTCCTTGTCGGAAAAATTATTAACAGAGAAATAACCTTCTAGCAGATTTAACCATTTATCTAGGGCATCTGCATCTATTTGACCTTCAAATACGGGAATATCAAAATTAAACTATACCTTGAAAGGTGAGGTGCCTCCAAAGTGGTCACTTGATGAAGATGCACCTGATGATATCGGGAGGCGTTGAAGGATGTGGGAAAAATTCTCCATCATTTCATCCCTCTGTCGCGTGAGAGCTTGCTCAAGCAACAAATTGATAGGATCGTCTGCTCTGTCATTTTTTATTTTCTTCTGCCATTGAGGGTTTCTTGGGTGCGCGAGAGCGATTTTCCTCAAGAGAGACAAGCTCGAGACCCAACTTGCTATACTCAGACCTCGTCGGGGACATGCACTGAAAACGATCAAGAGAAACCTGCTCTGATACCACTGATCCAGATTATTTTTGGCACGAAATCAGAGTGGAGATATAACACAGAAATATTCAAATATATTGCAAGAGAGAGAACAATATAACAGAGATATAGCGGAAATATAACAAGAGCCACAAATATACAATAATACACGATTTCTATAGAGTGAAAGACTCGCTAGAATGGTGGTAGATTATTTATGAGAAGAGATGTGATACCTACTCACATCTGTGAGAAGATGATTATTACAATGAGGCTCTAAGGGCCTTTTTAACAAAAGTAAAATCCAAAACCCTAACCCCGGAAGATGAAAAGACAAAAGGTTTGTGGGCCCCGATGGGGGTAGTTGATACGTCAACTTCCCAGGGGCGTAACTTTTGCATACAATCTCCGTTTGGGGCGCTCAATAGCTCGTTGGATCAAGAGAAACTCCCAAGCCCATACCACCGGATCCGCATTATTTTTGGCACGTAAATCGAGGGAGATATAACAATGTAAATATTCAAATATATTGCAAGAGAGAACAATATAACAGAGATATACGAAATATAACAAGAGCCACAAATATACAATAATACACCCATTTCTATAGAGTGAAAGACTCGCTTAGAATGGTGGTAGATTATTTATGAGAAGAGATGTGATACCTACTCACATCTCAGGAGAAGATGATTATTACAATGAGGCTCTAAGGGCCTTTTTAACAAAAGTAAAACTAAAACCCTAACTCTAAGATGAAAAGACAAAGGTTTGTGGGCCCCATGGGGGTAGTTGATACATGTCAACTTCCCGTGGGCTTAACTTTGGCATGCAATCTCCGCTAGCCACGCTCACAATACTGAAAGATCTATCCAAGAACTACAAATTTTGGGTAAGAAACATGGATGTATGATCTATGTTGCTCCCCTTTTCTTAAAAAACATCGCTTAGGGCCTCAAATGGCCCTCGAAGTTAAAATTGCTAAAAAATAGTAATTACCAAAATTGCCAAAAACATATTTTAAAGCCGCTTGAGAAGGTTGGTGGCCACCGACATCCACCTATATCACCATTGGCTACAGGAGGGACTTGGTGTGAAATATGCAATACACATGGGCATGATCCTTATCACTCCCCTATGATGCAGAAGTACAAGACAAAACCAAAGAGTAATTCCTTCTAACTTTGTAAGTCATTGGGACATGAAGACAAAAATTGTTGAACCCTAGAGTTAATGAAGGAAATAACCTCAGATTCATACATGATGTAGGTTGATTTAATGGTAGGATAGACTATGCCACAGTTTGGCAATGCACAAGAATTTCAAGAAATGCCATGGGCTTCAATAACTCGAGATAATCAAAAACAACAATATCAAAACATGGATCCACAGTAAGACATAAGAGGATTCAGAGGTAGAGGAAGAGAGGAATGGGCGAGGGAAGAGGGCCTATTTATGCCAAGTAATTGTTAGCAAAGAAGGACACTATGCCATAGATTGTCCACAACCAACATGTATGTATCTATCGCATAGCATATCACATGACATAAGAGTGCCTAAAGTTAATGATGAAGATGCAGGAGAGGAGGAATCTAAATAACCATAATGTTCAATGGATTTCTATAGAAAAATGGATCCCGGGAGGAACATCAATATAGTGACTAGAGGGAGGAGTGAAGACAGGAGCATATGTACATGATCATAAGAAGGAATCTTAGTGTTGGATTCAGAAGAACACTCAACCACAACAATATTTTGATGCAAAGAAGGAGAAGGGAACTTTAAGGAAGCAAAGAAGGAGCTCCTAAAGGAGAATGTAGCCTCCACATCGAATAATGCGCCTAGGTATGATACTCCTATTTTTTATATTCCTCGGTATTTGGATCATACTTGCAAAGGAAATCAAACTGAGAAAGTAAGTAACTTAAAGATTTTCTTGGAATCTTGCTTTAAATTACTTAATGATAAGAACGCCATGGATTTGTTTAAAAGTATGCTTGAAAAATATTGCATAGAGGAAGGGGTAGGAATAGAACCAAAGATCCCATCCCACGTCCCAGTCCACACAAGCGCCTCCTAGACTTAGGATCGAGCAAGGTCAAAATTTTCCAAATATGACTTAAAGTAATGGGAGAACCAACACTAGGGTATTCCAATATCCAATTGAAGCTAGAAACCAACAAAGAGTGATTCCAATAGGTATATTGAAGAATACAACAATGGATCTAGATGGTGTGCAATTCACACACCTCTGAAGTGATGGATATGGTAGATGAGTCAACACTATTGGGAATTGATTGGGCCTTTGATAACCGCACTAGCAATTGATTTAAAGACTATAAATATGTTATTTGAATCTGGGAACTTTAGGGTAGCATCACCTTTAGATCCCTCATATTTTAAAAGATATGTAGAACATGTGCCCGACAATGTTCTAGAGGATGATGCGAACCAGCTGTATAGGACTATTGCTAACATGAATACTCATGCTTAATCTAAATGTAGATGGAGCACTCAGCTTGATGAGTATTAATTCCAAACATATTAGATTCCATATTGGAGTAGAAAATTCAGCTAAGATTGCATTATCTCTACCAGGAGGTGCTTCAAAGTTACACGAAGATGAAAATTTAGAAAACTTCCTGAAAGAGTTTGAGTCATAGGTTTTGGATAGTCAAACATTATTAGTGTTGGATATAGAACTGAGGGACACACATGCATGATGGTGGCAAACATAAGAAGGTAATTCATGACTGGTATTAGTGTAAGTGACTGGTGCACATAAGATTTGGTAGGAGCTAATAGGACCCACAAAAAGCATGATGGAAGAGGGAACCCAAGACAACATATAGATGATTGTGTCACTAACTAGATAATTGTACCACTAGGGGAATGGATGCATTACTCTATTCATACATTAGAAGGAATAACTAGTAATTGGTACAAGGAGTAAGAATTGCACAAATAAATTGCAAGTTGGGGTGCAATGCAACAAAAATTTATTAAGACCTTTGCATTTGAAAGTGAGAATACATGGGTGGATATATCATTACAGAGGATGAAAGGGAAGATGTTTGAATAATATTGGGTAGATACAGTGACATTAGACATAGATTAAATAAAAGAAACACTTGAAAAAATAGTTTATTGCTATGAGGTCGCAGACCAGTTGTTATGAGGAAAACCCACTTGACATACATATATTAGAAGGGAAGGAGAAAAGAGGGTTGAAGGACCACTATTGTAAAATCAAGAGTTTCATCGATCTATGAAGATTAAAAGGTCAATATTGGGATCTAAGAGAAGCCCAAGATAGCCAATATTGGATATTACCTGATAGTGTGACAATGGAAAAGATAATTGAACTACTACATGAGTATAGTGACTTATTCCCACCCATAGATGAAAGGGCAGGAAGGAGAACTCTGGGTAAAATGAAGATACCCCTGACTAGGAGGCACACCGCCAGGTAGAGACCATACATATTAACCCCCATCTATAAGAAGAAGGTTAATGCCAAATTGATAGAATGATAGAATCAAGAATTATAGAGCCCATGTTGAAGAGTCATAGTGGATTAGTCCAATGGTGGTCTAGGAAAAGAAGATTGGAGAGATTAGGATATGTGTAGATCCTGAGAGTTAAATGGATGCATGTATGCATGATCCCTTCCCCACTCCATTTACAAATGAAGTATTAGGAGGAATGTGGAGGACAACAGTGTACCTCTTCTCGTGAGAAGGATTCTCGTGCCAGCCATCGACGTGAATTGCCTCAGAGGGACAGCACAAACCACATTTGCAATAGAGTGGGGGTCATATCAATAAAAAATAATTCCATTTGGTTTAAATAATGCACCAACAATATTCTCTAGATCTAGTAGTAGTTGCATTCAAGGATTTTATACATAAAATTCCTTAGGAGGCTCGACTGGATGATTGGAAAATATTCACTTTATTGAAGGACCATGTAGAAATTATTAGGTTAATGTTAGAGATATGTAGGTAATGTCATATTTTATTGAACATTAAGAAATGTATATTCAACAAAATGTTTGGAATCCTACTTGGGCACATTGTATGAAAAGTAGGGCTTGATAGTAGACCATGTGAAGATTGTGGCTATTGTCAATTTACCACCACCTCAAAGTCAGCTACTAGTTGAGAGAAACATTAACCACACAAGATACCAAAAAGAAATTCATAAAGGGATATGAAAATATTACTACGCCAATGGATAATTTACTAAAATAAAGACATCAGGTTTTAGTGGAACGATGAATGCCAAGAGATCTTGGACATACTGAAAGAGAAGATGGTGACAACACCAATTTTGAGATTTCCATATTGAGCACATGAGGGTGCCTCGAAGAGGGTGAGTTGCACCTTGTCAGGGATGAAAATGTTTCCAAGCCCATTCATTCGTTTTATCTTTTATCTTATTTGTTTTTCTTTAAAGATACTAGTTAGGGGACACCGCCTCATGGTGACTAGTGGTGACAATGTTACTCACACAAGTACTTTCATGTTGATGAGAAGGTTGGCTCATGATGAGACCCCCTTCTCTTGGTTATGACACCAAGAGCCACTACACCTCGTGTGGTGACCAATTGACTGTGGTGTCATACCGCTACATGCCCATGTAGACCTACTAGGATGGCTCGTGGATGAGACCTCCTATCCTCTAACTGGGTCTTGATTTTATTATTTTTATGGGTCCCTCTGCTTTGGCCGAAGCATTTTATTTCTTTCTCGCGGATCCCCGGGCGAATCATCTTGAAGGTTTAATTCTTTTGATTTTATCTTTTTCCATCTACTTTGGCCCTCTTGGCCTTTATCCCCTCTTCCCACAAGGTAAAGTATAACCCTTTGCTAGCCTGGAAAACCCAATGCCCAAACCAATGTATGGGATGGATGAGAGAGAAAAATATGAAAAGTGGTAAGTATGGTGGGAACAAATGATGGCTCTTCAGAAATCCACCCAAGGTTCCTTCAAAACCTATGGGGTCTCAACTTGCTAGGGAATTTTGGCATTCCCCCTAGGTGTGGACAAGTGCAAAGGCATAAGGTCCAAGCACACTTAGAAGTAAAAAATAATTAAATGAACATATTCAAAATGCTTTGAGAATTAGAGTGACACATACCATGATACCCGCACTCATTACCTCATGGAGTAACAACCATCACGCCGGGAAGGACCAGGCCGATGGGATGGAGGCTTATATTGATGACACGGTGGAGGCATTGAAGAAGAAGAAGGATGCAATCTCTATAGAGCCGCACTCAAGTCAATATGGCTCTACACTCCATCTAGGACTTGTGGGCCTCGACACATAATCTCCTTTAGTTATCCCTAGGCTCAGGATAAACATGTCTCCAACTTGGGGACATGTTCTCACCCTAGAGCGCATAACCTAAAAATTTATGGCATGACCTGTGACCTTCTTGAACTCAACAAAATATTATTAGTAAATCATTCAGTGGTGATATCGCCCCTGGCTCACATATGGTACAAGAAATGAAAAATAAAAATCATATATACAACTAGAAATACAACTACCTAGCATGAGATGTTGATGGTATATACAATGAATGAAAATGCTTACCTAATTACCTGTACTTTCACCACATAAATGCTAGGTGTGTAGTCAAATAACCAATGACCACCCTACCAATGTCTTACAATACTTTCCTATGTGCTTTCATCATAAACCAAACAATGATAAGTTGAGCAAAAAAATAACATGAGTTAGAATGTATTGTATCATTGGAAATTGTAAAGTCTATCTCATGGAGGCTAGAGGGAGGGACAAAATCATGCCAAGCTTTCACTCTCAATGAAGTTCTCAATCCATGTTTGAAAGGGATCATGAAAATTCAAGGGTTCAAAAGACCAACTCAAAGAGTCTCCATCGATGGCTACCGCATCAGCCTTCACAACTGAGGTCCCTAAGGGATTGGCAAGAACCTAGAAGATGACCAAAATTCTAAGGAAGGATGAAAGAGAATGAGGTGATAGACTTTATTCTCGGAGGTATTAAACCCACCCCTTGAACTCTAGGTTTTTCCTAAGAGGAAACTTAATACAAAATAAATACTTCCCAACGGCTACCTTTAATGACATGGCAAGATAAAATAATTGAAGGTGCCTAGAAAACATTATCACAAGGATCCCTATCTTGGAAAACAATTTCGTTATCAAGATATGAGCACAATGGTGGTTGATAATCTTCATAGAATAAATCCAAGTGCTCAAAGGGATAATCATCAAAATCCCTCAAGGTATGACCAAAATCCAATAGGATAATATAGCACCAGGTCATCCTTGGGTGTCTGAAATAGGTTTGTAATCATACCATCTCCTTATTGCCAATTTCCAATTTTATTAGTAACTTCATGTGATAAAGGTAAAGGAAAATTTTGGAAACGACCCTCAATGTCGTAAATGGGATCCCCATCATATCCAATAACATCCCATTTATGCTTCTCGACATGTATGAATTCATCAATATTATCAACAAAGTCATCATCTTCATCATAACATGAAGGGGTTAGAACATCCAACACTTCTTCACTTCCGCATCATAAGATAAAGAATCATTAAAAATTTGGAAAGGGAAGTAACTCACCTTGCTTACTTCTTTCTATGCAGGAGCTTCAAGTATTTTGATAACTTCATCAAAAGGAACACTTGCCTCTACATATTTTAGCTTGTCGAAGGGTTCCATTTCTTCTTCACTGTCTGAATCATAGAATAAGGTATCATCAAAAAATTGGAAAGGAAAATGACTCACCTCATTATCTTCATCTTGTGTAAGAGAGATAGGATATTGGAGAGATTAATCGAATGGAGGAGTGATTACCAGTGCTTCATCTTCATAATTCACTTCTCTAGTTATATCTTCACTGCATTCTATCGAATTATGGGAGAAATCCTGCTCCTCTTCAAGCAGTTGACAATTTTCTTCATAAATCGCTTCTTCTATATCAGAAGGTTCTTGGCATTGAGCATGATATACATCCCTGAGATTTTCTACAATCTCAGTGGTGAATCCTTTGTTCTCTAAAGCTATTGTGAGATTTTGAAGGGCATCTTCATATATCTGGCATCGTGGTTTGACAAAGTCAATAAACCTACCGATGAGGTGTCTAAAAGATGATATACCCCTATCTTCCCAACAAACCTTAAATCAATCTTGCAAAAAGGATGGTAGAGAAAGTATGAATAATTTTACCAGAACATTCTCCCCTCCCAATTCTATCTTGCTTATATACTTCAAGAATTCTACAATGTGAGTAATTTGGAGGCCTCCAAATCTTGGAGGGTTGTTTGATCCCATAACTTGGAAATATCACAAAATTGAGAGTAAGGTGGCGCCTTGGAAAATGTTAGTGGAGTTGCCAAATAATTTTCTTGAAACTATCAAAGGGATGAGGGGATCACCCTCAGTGGATTCGCCAAGTAAGCTTTGAAAAGTAAAGGCTTTTGAGGAAAGTCTTACTGAAAAGTGTCGTCTTTGAGGAGAATTGACTCAATGTTCCCCAACAACAGTGCCAAAATGTTATCGCACAATTTGTACGTATTCCAAAGGAAAAGGTTAAGGGAAGGAAAATTGGCGTAAAAGGAGGTTATCCTATCACTGTCACCTCAACAAGATACCTCTTTATATTTAGGATTGATGGCCTATGGGAGACGTCCCCGGTGACCTAGGGGTTTGAGAAGGCAAAGTTTAAAGTGTCTATAAAATTATCCCCTCTCACAAGTCACACTGATAAAAAAATCCCAAGGTTTTAACCAATGAAGTAATGAAGTGCTTAGATGTACCTACCCAGAACAAAGCAACAAGAAAAATATATCTTTTGCAAGTACAACTTGCTGTTAGTACTTCATAAAACCATGAACTTATTAATAAAAGCAATAGTTAATGTATGATGAAGAACACATAATTTTATAACAACAATGTTTATAATATGATTGCTTCACAATAAATGCCTTAAAAGAGCTTCACAATGACAAAAAATAATTAGTCATTAATAACAAAGTACTAACATTTGTCAGAAGCTAATTAGGCAGTGTATAAATAAACTTTACAATTTCTTTTAGGTGATTTTAATGCTGCAATAGATGGTTGTAGCTTAATTTTGTAACAACAAAAAGTAGGTTAGTAGATTAGTCTATTCTGGGGTTAGGAATAGTTAGTAGAGAGCTTAAGGTAAGACTTTTGAAGGTGGCTTTCATCAATCACTCAATTGTAAGGCTTAGATCAATGCTTTTACGGTAAATGGAGTCTCTTTTAGCAGCGACAATATTGAAGGAACAAATTGATAATAAGATAGCTATAGACAAGACGATTAATGATTGAAGTGTTGGTAGCCCAAGGCTCCAATCACTAAACCTTACGGGGCAAATGGCCACTAGGAAGTAGGTAACCCTAGGCCCTAGAGGTTTTCCTCCTTTAGCTCAAAGATGAAGTAGATGGCGATTAGATGAAGCAAAAGATGATAGGGTGTTGCAATGGCAAGGCCCTTAGCACAAAGCTTCAAGAAAATAGGGTTTCTAGCATAATCTAGTAGGTGAAAGTTATTAAGGAAAGAACAATAACATGTGCTTTATCCTCCTAGGGTTTTAAGCTAGGAATTTCATAATATTAGAATAAATGCAAGTTAAATACACCATAACTATTCAATAAATAAGAATTGCAGAAAATTTACTTACATTCACCAAGTATCATCTAGAAATAGGCCTAGTTGAACACTTCCACCAAGAAAAATGCTAACGAACACAAAAAATAGCCTCCTTCAAGAAATGCGTACCAAATTTCAGCCAAGAAACTATAATTAGGGTGCAAATTTCAGACCTCACTTAAGTGTGAGTGAAAGATGATGGAAAATACAAGGGCAAAAACCCTTATTTATATAGTTTCAATGACCAGAATTAGGTCAAAAAGGCTGACATGGCTAATTTACATGTAATATCCATTTTTTACGTTAAATGACATAATAAAACCCTAAATCAAGCAGAAAAGGTGATGCCATGCCATTTTAGGGTGACGTTAAGCCTGTTTAGGGAAACACTGGCTTCCAAGAGAAAAACGTTAGGCCTCCTAAGGCCTCTAGATCAAACCACACATGCCTCTTGGCACACAACTACCTCCAAAGTGTCCAAAACATTGGGTGACATCATGGGTCACATGGGTGACATCATGGGCCTTTCAAGGCCTACATCATAGAGAGAAGGGAAAGATCCCCTGAGTCCAGGCTTGCCAGGTTGTCTCTGGTGGAACGCCCTCCTCTCTCTCTAGTGAAAACCTCTAATCTGTCTCTTCCCCCAGCTGGGGTCTCAACATCCATCTGGTGGGATTTATCCCTATGGAGGTCCGAACTAATCATCTCCCAATGTGTACCTGTTCATCGGGTGTGGCCCTGCAACAAAAACAAGTACGCCCTCCATGGGCTCATAAGTCATAGGGATCATAGCAATGTCAATCACATCTAATAATCAAGTTATTTAAACATGTGCATGAAACCCCCTTTCCAAGACAAGTGCTCAAAGACGTTATGCTATTCTACAAGTTAGGTTTGGAGGGAATGTTAGGATGTCCTATTGATCTAGTTCTCATTGGACGTGGGATGTTTCCAGATGAAGAAAAATCCAGGCCATGTAAGTGGATGAGGTGGTAAGGGATGTCTGAGCAATGGGTGCAGTGATGACAGGGGAGTGTATGGCTTACTTGTGGGTGCCTCTGAAGAAGGTGATATGAACCTTGTCATGGATGCAAATGTTTCCAAGCCCATTCATGCCTTTTATATTTTTATCTTATTGTTTTTTCTTTCAAGAGACTAGTTAGGGGACACTGCCTTGGGGTGGTGACTAGTGGTAACAATGTTACCCACAAGCATTTCATGAAGATGAGAAGG
>SNQJ01S0163686.1:0-21302 GCA_010110895.2 Picea sitchensis | reverse complement strand
AGTGGGATCATCCTAACCTCCTCACCTTATCCTCTTCAACTTATAAAAGGAGAGGAGCTCTCATGGAGAAAGTTGGCTTGGATGAGATTAGATTTTGGGATTAGCTTGGATTGGATTGAGCTTTGGAGATTATTATCTTGGCTAGATGAGCCATTTTGTCAAGATTGATTGTGAATATTATCAGATCTATTCTCTCAGAATTCTTGGAGTGGAAGTGTGTGGGGAACGAAGGAAAGTTGGAAGGGACCTTACGACATCAAGTCCATGGTTGTAATATCTCTTTCACATTTAATATGATACAGTAATATGATTCTTTCCAATAAAGCTTGTTGTGTTTTATTGTATGATTCCTTGATCACATACATAGGTTTATATTGAGTTTATGCTATTACTATCAATTTGGTTGGTTGTGTTCTTTTGCAGGTTCATCATTGTATGAGTGTTGGAATGGATCTAGGATGGTGATGGTGAGAGGAAGTGGTGTTTAAACGGTATGTTACCTATCCCTCTTTAGTTAATAAATTCAATATTTAAAACTTAAGGAAAGTGTCATGTTCTGGTGTGTTTTGTTATAGATCTAGGTGGATCTAGGGAGATCAGTTAGTGTCTGTACCTACTGATTTATCCAATAACACCATGGCATACTTGTTCACCTTTCTCACTAAGTATTCCCTCTACTCACCTTTAACCTTAAACCACTGACTGAAGTTAATGAGGACTTCATTTCCCTATGCATTGCTTGTCCAGTTTTTGTGTTAAAACATTCTTGTACTAAGTTTTCTTCATTTGACCTCCATTCATAAACCTACCTCCACAAACATTTTGATAGGTAATGGGACTGTCCTCTTGCAGTCATAGGGTTATTCTCAGTGCTAACATTAATGGCCCCATTTCTGGGGATGAAAATGAAGAAATATTCCCTGCGATAACGAAAACGATCAAATTCGATCTTTGATGGTCAACAAAGAACACACATATTTAGACTGCATATCATTCACCTAACGACTCCATGGTTAAAGAATCCAGTGCTAACTCCATAGTTTTAAAAAGTCATATTTTAATATGGAAGCCATCTTGGCTCAGAGGTTTGCTCCTTTTTATTTCTCTGTTGTTCCTGGTTTTCCAAGTGTTGTTCCTACTATAGATGAGTGGGGTGATTTCTTTCCCAGATTTAGAGAACATAGAGATGACAACCCTGTTGAGCATTTGCTTGAGTTTCATGAACTCATGGATTGGTGGGGAATACATCATGAGGATTTATTAATGAATATGTTCATGTACTCATTAGAGGGAGATTCTCATGAGTGGTATCGATCCTTTCCCCCTACTAGCATCTCCTCCCTTGAAAAGTTTCATGCAAATTTCAATATTCGTTGTCAAAAGTTTTATTTCTTTGAGTTAATTTTTCATATTTGTTGTGAGGAGTATAAAGACTATGTTCAAGATATAATTGATTCTTATGANATATGGAAGCCATCTTGGCTCAGAGGTTTGCTCCTTTTTATTTCTCTGTTGTTCCTGGTTTTCCAAGTGTTGTTCCTACTATAGATGAGTGGGGTGATTTCTTTCCCAGATTTAGAGAACATAGAGATGACAACCCTGTTGAGAATTTGCTTGAGTTTCATGAACTCATGGATTGGTGGGGAATACATCATGAGGATTTATTAATGAATATGTTCATGTACTCATTAGAGGGAGATTCTCATGAGTGGTATCGATCCTTGCCCCCTACTAGCATCTCCTCCCTTGAAAAGTTTCATGCAAATTTCAATATTCGTTGTCAAAAGTTTTATTTCTTTGAGTTAATTTTTCATATTTGTTGTGAGGAGTATAAAGACTATGTTCAAGATATAATTGATTCTTATGAAGGCTGTGAGAATGAAGAAAATGCCTTGGATGAGGAATCAACTGTTTCTCTTCCCTATTCATCTTCATTAGATGAAAGTTTTGTTTGTTTCTCTTATGAAGAAAATGCAGAGGATATTTATGTTCTTGAAACAAATGTTTTTGACAATCATGCTTATGATGAAGAAGTTATTTCAAATAATGACCAAAAAAAAACAATTTTTGATGAATATCCCAACGAAGATGATGAAGAGCAGATATTTTTCATGGTTTCTTTAGAACCTTGTAGCATGGTTCTTGTATATTATAATTATGGATCTGGTCCTTGGGAGAGCCATGAAGGAGAAACTGAAGAGATAAATGTGCATCTTATATCATCTCCAACAATTATAAATGAGCAGCATGTTAAAGAGAAACATCCATTCATTTATATACATGAGGAGATGTCTTACCACTAGCTAGCAGATGTTACTAGAGAAGGAAAAGGAGAAGTGGATCAATAGCCTGCATCATATTTCATTCATTTGTGCTTTCCATGGACATTCAACCAAATGTGAGAAGCTGTAAAGAAAAGAAGGATTTTTGTTACCCATATTATAATTTTTATCACTTATTTTATGACCCTATGGGGGAGCACATGGAGTTGCATTTACTCCATGTATTGGAGCCTTCAAGTTATATTTTACCTTCATCATTAGGAGGAAATATAAAGAATCTAATTAATTTTTTGTCACAGTTTCATTGTCCCTTGCTAATCAGTGACAGAGTAAATAAGTTTTCAGTTAGGAAGTTACTTGAATGGCTATGGTGGAAGTTTGCTTTCACCTAACACGTTGGAAAAAATCAGTTAGGGTAGGATTGTACATAAATAATCTCCTTCTAGAGAATGTGTGTTTAATTTATTTTTGTAAGTAGAGTATTATACATGTCAGCACGTTTTCCTCATTAAGATTTATTCGAGCTCGACTCCACAACCCAATAGCTAAGGCACTGGAACTGCACGTTCTTGGTAGCTCGCAAGGAGCATCCCATCCCCTGTGGAGCCAAATGTTATCACATATAGTTGTAAAGGGAAGAAAGTTGAACTAGTCCTTTGTTACACAGGAAACGTCCAAATGCAACATTCAAAGCAGCCCATTTCAGGCTTAAAATACAAGCAGTGGGAGGGTTTAGTTTTCAACGGCAGAGATCCCCTGTGAATTTTATATTACTTACCCTTGGGCATTCAAAATTATAAATTTGTGAAAGTTTTAGTGCTAGACATAAGCCCTGGAATTAAAAATCAAGCATCATGTGTCCTTCTCCAGCTAACGGGCATGATTTACTTTAGAGTTTGGGTTTCGGGTGTTTTGTCACTTCTCCTCTCGATTTTCTCTGAAACGATTTTCCCGGAATGAAAATATCTCTTTCACACGTCTAGGACATCAATGACTAGGGTTTCAACTTCATATCTCTTTGGCGCTCTGGACAATTCTCGATCAACATCTCCTCCGTTGCCTCGCTCTCAAGTACGCATATCTATGTTGTGTGTCTGTCTCCAGCGGACGGTCATGATTTGCTTCGCCATTTTGGATTTCAGGATTTTTGGCTCCTCTCTTTTTGGTTTCCTCCAGAACACATTCCCACAGAATGCATGGATCTCTTTCACGTTTCCTCCCAGATCCAGCGGCTTAGATTTTCTCTGGACTCAGGAGCTTTGGCGTTCCCACTCCCTCCTTATTTGCAAATTCCTGAAGTGTTTCTGCTGTGGGTTTCAGTTCTTTCGCCACATGTCCATATGGCGTTGACACATGGCACTCATTTTAGGCCAACACATCACTCTGTAAGAGTGTCACTCTGGGAGTTTTCCATCCAGACCAAGCACAGTTCTCAAAGCCCAGAGCCCTTAAGTCCCAAAATATTTAAATGATAAAAGTGGCTTAATCCAGTTTTAATTAGTGATAAGTACCTACTAATCACTTCGCAAGTTCGACACTCTAGGAGTTATATACACTTTTCATTCAAAATATCTCGAACTCTGAAGTGCCAAAGATACTTGGTACCCATAAGTTCCGACGCGTGGCACTCATCCGTCAGTGACACATGGCATCCATCTAGCATTAACAACATGGCACTCATTTCAATCACTTTTGGACATGTCTTCAGCCTATTTTTGAGTGACACATGTCACCCCTCCATCCACGACATGTCAACATAGAGACATCAGGTCGCCACATCAGTTGCGGGAAATCATCCTCTGGGAGGTGTTCTTTTGCAAGCGCCAAGATTAGTGCCATCTCCAAGTGCGGTTAGAATGATCTTAAAGATGGCATGTAGCTAAAATTTAGTGGGGGCGCTAAATTGGCAGGGCTGCCTAGATTGCGGAACGTGACTAGATCAACAACCACGCTTCATTGTAGGGATGCAACATGCCCGAACGATAAAATTCTTGAGTGGTCCCACAATTGAAACCATGGTATTATGAAAGAGCTACGTGGTGGAAGTTGGTGCATTGTGGGCTCAAAAGTGGTGTGGATCCAAACCACTTATGATGGCCCCACATCACATGCTTATATAGCGACAAATCCAAGAGTAGCACATGGTCGCCCCCTAGTCATTAATCCTCACCCTGATTGTGAGGAAAGATCAATTAAGAACAGAGGGACCGATAGCTAAAACCTCAGCTCAGTCCAATAAATAGAAAGCATGGAGGGTTTGGCCGTGGAGACATACCTGTCAGTCCGAGGTACCACGATGGATGGTTTTTCCTCTAGGATCATGTTGATCTGATATTGCATCTGACAGAAAAATACACGCACATTCTGACAGAAGGAGTCGCAGACAAAAGGATTTGAAAGAAATGTCCAGATCACACTCCTGGAAGTTGTGAACTAATCCGATTATAAATAGATCAATTCAAGTTTTTGTAGAGGTTGTCAATTGGTTGACTAGAGCTCCCTATTTTGTAATATTTTGATAATGGAGTTGTTCTATGGTTTTGTATTAGACTTGAGACTTTCACATTAATAAAAGCTAGTTTCTTTCATCATCTTGTTTAATATGTACTAAAAACACTCGTGCATGGAGGATCCAAACGAGGGTTGTAGTCGTATTGTAATGTAGGTTTGATTACAATATTGTTGTGACCAGTTTTAGTCAGTTTATTTGTTATCTTATTTCTTCTTATTCTGAAATGTTCATGCATAGAGGATCTGGATGAGTTGTTATAGTCACATTGTAATGGAGGTTTGATTATTATGTTACTGTGATATATGTCAGTGTCTGAAACTTCATTCCAAGAGTGCTCTTGTGCCTGAGTTTTTCTTCACCAAGCTACTTGAAAGTCAGATGCCCATGGCATACATTTTCACCTATCTCACTAAGTCTTCACTCTGCTCACCTTTAACCTTAAACCACTGACTGAAGTTAATGAGGACCTCATTTCCCTATGCATTGCTAGACCATTTTCTATGTTAAAACATTCGTGTACTGATTTTTTTCCATTTGACCTCCATTCATAAACCTACCTCCACAAAAATTTTGATCGGTAATGGGCTTATCCTCTTACAGTCTAAGGGTGATTCTCAGTGCTAAAATTAATGGCGTCATTTATGGGGACGAAAATGAAGAAATATTCCCTGGGAGAATGAAAATATTAGATGTGATCTTTGATGGTGAAAAAAAAACCAGACACATTCAGACAACATATCATTCACCTGGCGTCTCCATGGTTAAATAATCTAGTGGTGACTCCATAGTTTTAAGAAGCCATATTTTCATATGGAAGCCATTTTGGCTCAAAGGTTTTATCCTTTTAATTTCTCTTTTTTTCTTGGTTTTCCAAATGTTGTTCCTACTATAGATGAGTGAGGTGATTTCTTGCCCAAATTTAGAGAACATAGAGATGACAACCCTGTTGAGCATTTGCTTGAGTTTCATGAACTCATGCATCATTGGGGAATACATCATGAGAATGTATTAATGAATATGTTCATGTACTCATTAGAGGGAGATGCTCGTGAGTGGTATCGATCCTTTCCCCCTGCTAGCATCTCCTCCCTCGAAGAGTTTCATGCAGCTTTCAATATTCATTGTCAAAAGTTTTATTCCTATGAGTTAATTTGTCATAGTTGTTGTGAGTATAAATACTATGTTCAAGATATAATTTATTCTTATGAAGGATGTGAGAATGAAGAAGATGCCTTGGATGAGGAATCAACTCTTTCTCTTCCCTATTCATCTAGATTAGATGAAAAAAAAATTGTTGCTCTTATGAAGAAAATGTAGAGGATATTTTTGTTCTTGAAATAGATGTTTTTGACAGTCCTGCTTATGATGAAGAAATTATTTCAAATAATGACCAAAAACAACCAATTTTTGATGAATATCCCAGCGAAGATGATGAAGAGAAGAGATTTTTCATGGTTTCTTTGGAACCTCGTAGCATGGTTAATGCATATGATAATTATGGATCTGATCCTTGGGAGAGCCATGAAAGATAAATGGAAGAGATAAATGTGAAATTATCTCATCTCCAACAATTATAAATGAGCAACATGTTAAAGAGAAACATCCATTCATTTATAGACATGAGGAGATCTCTTGCCATCAGCTAGCAGATGTTACCAAAGAATGAAAAGGAGAAGTGGATCAACATCCTCCATCATCCTTTCACTCAATTGTGCTTGCCACAGACATTCAACTAGATGTGAGCAGCTATAAAGAAGAGCATGATTTTTGTTACCCATCTTATAGGTTTTATCACCTATTTTATGACCCTATGGGGGAGTACGTGGAGTTGTATTTCCTCCATGTATTTAAGACTTCAATTTTTATTTTACCTTCATCATTAGGAGGAAATCTGAAGAATGTAATTAATTTGTTGTCACGGTTTCATTGTCCCTTGTTGATCAGTGACAGAGTAAATAAGTTTTTAGTTAGGAAGTTACTTGAATGGCTATGGTGGAAGTTTTCTTTCACCTAGCACATTGTAAAAAATCAGTTAGGGTAGGATTGTACATAAATAATATCCTTTTGGACCATGTTTGTTTGCTTTATTTTTGTAATTAGAGTAGTGTACATGTCATCTTGTTGTCCTCAACAATATGTATTCAAGCTCGACTCCACAACCCAATAGCTAAGGAACTCGAACTATGCATTCTTGGCAGCTCACAGGGAGCATTCCATCCCCTATGGAGCCAAATGTTATCACATATAGTTTTCAAGGGCATCAAGTCGACCTAGTCCTTTGTTTCATAGGAAACAAACCCAACATTCAAAGTAGCCCATTTCGATCTTAAAATACAAGAAGTGGGAGGGTTCAGTTTTCAACAGTAGAGATCCCCTGTGAAGTTCAGATTAGCGACCCTCGGGAATTCAAAATTATAAATTTGCACAAGTATTAGTGCCAGACAGAAGCCCCAAAATTACAAATCAAGTGTTGTGTGTCCTTCTCCAGCAGACGGGCATGATTTACTTCGGATTTTGGGTTTTGGGTGTTTTGGCACTTCTCCTCTCGATTTTCTCCAAAATGATTTTCCTGGAATGCAAAGATATCTTCCATGCGTCTAGCCCATCAATGGCCAGGTTTTCAGCTTCGTATCTCTTTGGCATTCCAGAAAATTCTTGGTCAATGGCTCTAGTGTCCCCTCGCTCTTGAGTACATGGATCTCTGTCGCATGTCCATCTCCAGCGGACGGTCATGATTTGCTTCGCCATTTCGGGTTTCAGGATTTTGGCTCCTCTATTTTTGGTTTCCTATGGAACACATTCCCACTAAGTGCATGGATCTCTGTCGCGTTTCCTCCGAGATCTAGTAGCTCATATCTTCTTTGGACTCTGGAGCTTCGGCGGTCCCACTCCCTCCTTGTTTGTAAATTCCCGAAGTGTTTCTATTACTGGTTTCAATTCTTTCACCACCTATCCATATGGTGCTAACACGTCGCACTCATTTCAGGACAATACATCACTCTGGAAGAGTGTCACTCTGGGAGTTTTACATCCAGAGCAAGAAAAGTGCTCTGAAGCCCAGATCCCCGAAGTCCTAAAATATTTGAATGATAAAAGAAGATTAATCCATCTTTAATTAGTGATAAGCACCCGCTAATCACTTCACAATTTTGGCACTCCGGGAGTTATATACACTTTTCATTCAAAATCTCCCGAATTCCGAAGTGTCGAACATACTTGGCACCCATTAGTTCCAACGTGTGGTGTTCATCTGTTAGCGACACGAGGCATCCATCTAGCACTAACAACTTGGAACTCATTTCAAGCATTTTGGACATGTCTTCAGCCTACTTTTGAGTGACACATGTCACCCCTTTGTCCATGACATGTTAGCATAGAAACATCAGACCGCCACGTCAACTGTGAGAGATCATTCTTTGGGAGGTGTTCTTGTTCAAGTGCCAATATTAGTGTCATCTCCAAGAGTGGTTAGAATGATCCTAAAGTCAGAAAGCGGATAAAATTTGGTGGGGGCGCTAAATTGGCAGGGCTACCCAGATCAAGGAACACGACTAGATCAATGACCACACTTCATTATGGGGACGCAACATGCTCAAACAATAAAATTCTTGAGTGGTCCTGCAATTGAAACCATGGTATTACAGAAGAGCTATGTGGTGAAAGGTGGTGAATTGCAGGCTCAAAAGTGGTGTGAATCCAAACCACTTATGATGGCCCGACAATCACATGCTTATATAGTGACAAATCCAAGAGCAACATGTGGTCTCCCCCAGGCGTTAAGCCTCACCCCAATCCTGAGGAGAGATCAATTAAGAAAAGAAGGAGTGGTAGTTGAAACCTCAACTCAGTCCAATAAATAGAAAGAATGGAGGGTCCGTCCATGGAGACATAGCTGTCATCCTGAGGTACCACGATGGATGATTTTTCCTACAGGCCCATGTTGATCTGAGATTGTGTCTGACAGAAGAATACATGCACAGTCTGACAGAAGGAGTCGCAAATGAAAGTATTTGAATGGAATGGCCAAATCACACTCCTGGAATTTGTGAACTGATCCGATTATAAATAGATCAGTTCAAGTTTTTGTAGAGGTTGTCAACTAGTTGAGCAGAGCTCCCTATTTTGTAATATTTTATAACATAGTTGTTCTTTGGTTTTGTATGAGACTTGAGACTTTTGCATTAATAGAAGTCAATTTCTTTCATCATCTTGTTTAATCTGTGCTGAAAACACTCGTGCATGGAGGATCCAGACGAGGGTTGTAGTTGTATTGTAATGTAGGTTTGATTATAGTATTGTTGTGACCAGTTTCAGTCAGTTTATTTGTTATCTTGTTTCTTCTTATGCTGAAATGATCATGCATGGAGGATCCAAACGAGTTTTTATAGTCACATTGTAATGGAGTTTTTATTATTATGTTACTGTGATATATTTCAGGGTCTGAAACTTAAGTCCAAGAGTGATCTTGTGCCTGAGTTTTTCTTCACCAAGCTGCTTGAAAGTTGGATGCCCATGGTAGACTTGTTCACCTTTCTCACTAAGTCTTCCCTCTGCTCACCTTTAACCTTAAACCACTGATTGAAGTTAATGAGGACCTCATTTCCCTATGCATTTCTTGTTCAATTTTTGTGTTAAAACATTCTTGTACTGTTTTTTTCCATTTGACCTCCATTCATAAACCTACCTCTACAAAACATTTGATGGGTACTGGGCTTATCCTCTTGCAGTCTGAGGGTGATTCTCGGTGCTAACATTAAACATGTAGGACTCTATTATTTTTTCATCTTCCTCAGGTCGCTCGACCTCATACGATGGGTTTTCTTCCTCCTCCACCTAAGTGCTATGTGGCTCATACTCTGGCATATGTATTTCATCCACATCGATTATTGTTGGCATTCCCTATGTCCCTGTTTTCGTTGCTCGAGCACTGCTTCTCATGTTTTGATCGGCCCTACTTGGCGCACCAACTCAAGGTGGCGACATATTTCTAGAATCTAAATTGCGGTGCTACAAATCTCAACATGTTGTCTTCCTTGCACTTAGGGTTCGCTCTTCGTTCTTCTCCTTAGATAAAAACAAAAATGACTACATTTTCCCCTTTTTTTTGACTTTATAGTGGGATGATGTACTGACAGTTGTTTCACACTAACAATTTTCAATTTTTCAATTTTTCCCGTGTGCTACACTTTTGTACCTATCAACTACTATCCAGCGCACAGTGTCTTCAACACTGGTTTTTTTGCGGCATACTGTTAATGCTAACAATTCTATTACATCAAAACCTTCTAGTATTCTCCTATCTTTTTTTCTTTTTGTTACATTTATTCTTTTGATGGATTTTTGTCTTTTTCTTCTAACATCTACTATGTACAATCATACCTCCTTTTTCTGTTTTCACCTTAGGTTGTTAGGTAGATTGTCTTCAATCGACTTCCATTGACTAGTCCTCTGATATTCTTCCTTGCAAGATCTTTCAGTTGCACATCACCTCCATTTGTGATGGCCTCTACCTGATAAATCCTTAACTAGTGCATATTGAACTTCCTAGAGTGTTTTAGATACTTGTTGTTATAGAGGAGAACTAGATCTCCTTCCTTAAAGATTTTATTCTCTATGTGTCTATCATGCCAATCTTTGTCCTTCGCTTTGTGTATTTCCTGGTAAAATCCTGCTAGAATTCTATCTTCATCTCCATCATCTTATCCAACCTTTCTTGGGCAACACCTTCTTCCATCATGTTGGTGATCGTTACAATCCACATACTAGGTACTAAATAATCCAATGGAACCACTGTTTCCTTCCCATACATGAGTCTGAATGGTGTATTTCCTATGAGCTTCTTTCATGTAGTACTATAAACCCATAACACTGCTAATACCTTCAAATCCCAATCATCCCTATTCACATTAAAAATATTTGGCAATGCATCTTCTAGAATATTGTTAAAAGATTCTACGGTACCATTTGTCTGGGGATGGTAAGGTGTGCTCTTCTGATGATGTATCTTGAATTCTCTTGTCATATATTTGATTGTACTATTAATAAAATGAGTTCCCTGATCACTCAACAAAATTCTGGGACATCCAAATCTGATCACCACTTTCTCAAAGAGAAACTATGCTGCAATTTTTGCGCTACAATCCTTTAATGGGGTTGCTTCTGCCCATCTGGTTAAGTATTCTATCGCAGTGATGATGTATCTGGTTCCTTACCTCCTTGTTGGTGGGTTAATGGGTCCAATGAAATCCACAACCCATTTATCAAATACACTACAGCTTTTTATGCCACAACTTTAATGGGGTTGCTTCATCCTAAGTTAAGTATTCCCATCAGCAGTTGATGATGTATCGGTTCTTATCCTTGTTGGTGGGTTAATGGGTCCAATGAAATCCACAACCCATTTATCAAATACATGTAATGCTATTTGAAGCATAAGTGGCATTTCATCCCTCTTGGATGGTTTTTCCCACCCTTTGAAAGACATCACAGGTCCAAAAGTACTCCTTTGCATCCTTTTTTTACTGTAGGCCACCACAATCCTAAGTGGGATACACCTCTCGTGTTGTAGGGATTTCTGCTATTTCCTCCATCTATACATCCATGTTTCTTCTAGCACCATGGAGTGTTTATTCTCCATCACACATCTTCTCAAAACTCCAAATTTTATACCTAACTTGTATAATGACCTTGTTATCCAGCTCTAGGGGTAACTTAGGATATTATGTCTTGAGGCCTACAAGTCCTAGAAATGGAGTACCAAGCTATATATTGACTTGATTCTCTGCCCCAGTCCCATCCTTCTTCTCTTTAGTGCCTCCATGTTTTCAGCAATAACAATATCAATCCCATCGGCTTGGTCCTTCAACAAATAGGTCTTGATCCATGAGGTAATTAGTATAGGTATCATGGTATGTCTCAATTTTAATTCTTAAAAACATTTGAATATGTGCATTTAATTGTGTTTACTTCTAACATGTTCTTGGAACTTATGCCTTTCCACTTGACCATATCTGGGGGGAATGACAGGGTTACCTAGTAAGCTGGTACTCATAAGGTTTGAGTTGCCACTAGGTGTGTTCATGAAATGAAATCATTCATTCCCACCATACTTACCACTTTTCATCATTTCCCCTCTCATCCATCCCATACATTGTTCAGGTATGTGTTTTCCAAGCTAGCAAAGGGTTGTACCCCACTTTGTGCTAAGAAGGGGATAAAGGCTCCCAGGGTAAAAGTGAATGGAAAAGATAAACTAAAAAGAATGAAACCTTCAAGATGCTTTTACCCGTGGATCCCCGAAAGAAATAAAAGGATTCTCAGTTAGCCAGAGGGATATAAAAATAATAAAAATCAAGACCTAGTTGGAGGATAGGATCACATCACCTAGCAAGCCTTATTAGGTCCATGGGCATGTAGTGGTATGACACTAACATTTAGTTGTTCACCACACTAGTTTAGTTGATCTGTGGCATAGCCAAGAGAAAGGGGGGTCTCATCACTTAGCCATCCTTCTCATCTTCATGAAATGCTTGTGGGTAACATTGTTACCACTAGTCACCACCCCAAAGTGTGTGTCCCCTAACTAGTCTCTTGGAAAGAAAAACAATAAGATAAAAATATACAAAGGTATGAATGGGTTTTGAAACATTTGCTTCCATGACAAGGTTCATATCAATCTCTTCAGAGGAACCCACAAGTAAGCTATACACTTCCCATCACCGCATTCCATTGCTCAGACATCCCTTACCACCTCATCCACTTACATGGTCTGGATTTTTCTTCATCCGGAAACATCCCACATCCAATGAGAACTAGATCAATAGGACATCCTAACATTCCCTCCAAAACCTAACTCTTGTAGAATAGCATAACGCCTTTGAGTTAATTTTGTCTTGGAAAGGGGGTTTCATGCACATGTTATATAACTTGATTATTAGGATGTGATCGGAGCATTGCTATGATCCCCGTGGACTTATGAGCCCAAGGAGGGGCTGCATTCTTTTTGTTGCGTGGCCACACCATGAACAGTACACATTGGGAGGTGATAGTTCTGACCTCCATAGGGATAACCTGCATGTGATGGATGCTGAGACCCCAACAAAGGGAAGAGATAGATCAGGGGTTTTCACTAGAGAGAGGAGGACGTTCCACTAGAGGCACTTTGGCAGGCCTTGACCCAGGGGGGTTTTTCTCTTCTCACTATGATGTAGGTCTTGAAAGGCCCATGATGTCACCCATGCGGGACCCATGATGTCACCCAATGTTTTGGACACTTTGAGGTGGAAGTTGTGTGCCAAGAGGCATGTGTGGTTTGATCCAGGTCTGCAGGAGGCCTAACGCTTTTTCTCTTGAAGCCGCAGCTGCCCTAAACAAAGCCAATGTCACCCTAAAATGGCATGACATCACCTTTCTCATTGATTTGGTTTTATTATGTCATTTTAATGTAAAAAAATGGATATTACATGTAAATTAGCCATGTCATCCTTTTTGACCCACTGGGTCATTGAAACTATATAAATAAGGTTTTGCCCTTGTATTTTCCATCACACTCACACTTAAGTGAGGTCTTCGAAATCTAACCCCTAATTATAGTTTCTTGGCTGAAATTTGGTACGCACTTCTTGAAGGAGGCTATTTTTGTGTTCCAGTAGCATTTCTTCTTGGTGGAAGTGTTCAACTAGGCTCTTTGCTAGATTATTCTTGGTGAATGCAAATTCTCTTTCTGCAATTTTATTTATTGAATAAGTTATGGTGTATTTAACTTGCATTTATTCTAATATTAAGGAAATTCTAGTTTAAAACCCTAGGAGGATAAAGCACATGTTATTGTTCTTTCCTTAATAACTTTCACCTACTAGATTATGCTAGAAACCCTATTTTCTAGAAGCTTTGTGCTAAGGGCCTTACCATTGCAACAATCTCTATCATCTTTTGCTTCCTATCTAATCGGCCATCTATCATATCTTTGAGCTAAAGGAGGGAAAAACCCCTAGGGCCTAGGGTTACCCACTTCCTAGTGGCCATTTCCCCCAGGGTTTAGTGGGATTGCTTCCTTGGGTTACCAACACTTCCAATCATTAATCGCCTTTGTCTATAGCTATCTATTATCAATTTGTTCCTTCAAAATTGTCGCTACTAAAAGAGACTCAATTTACCCTAAAAGCACCGATCTAAGCCTTACAATTGAGTGATTGATGAAAGCCACCTTCAAAAGTCTTACCTTAAGCTCTCTACTAACTATTCTAACCCTGCATTGACTAATCTACTAACCTACTTTTTGTTGTTACAAAAATTAAGCTACAAACCATCTATTGCAGCATTAAAATCACCTTAAAAAGAAATTAAAGTTTATTTATACATCACCTAATTCAGCTTCCCCTCACTAAATGTTGGGCACTTTGTTGGCTAATGACTAATTATTTTGTCATTGTGAAGCTCCTTTAAGTCATTTATTGTGAAGCTATTATATTATAAACATTGTTGTTATAAAATTATGTGTTCTTCATCATACATTAACTATTGCTTTTATTAATAAGTTCATTGGTTTTATGAAGTACTAACAAAGAAGTTGTACTTGCAAAAGATATTTTTCTTGTTGCTTTGTTCTCGGGTAGGTACATCTAAGCACTTCATTACTTCATTGGTTAAAACCTGGGACTTTTTTTATCAAGCAGGACTAGAGAGGGGACAATTTTATAGACACTCCTAAATCCCTTTGCCTCTCAAACCCCTAGGTCACCGGGAAGGTCTCCATAGGCCATCAAACCTAAATATAAAGAGGTATCTTGTTGAGGTGAAAGTGATAGGAAAACCTCCCTGCTACTTCAATTTTCCTTCCCTTAACCTTTTCCTTTGGAATAATGACAAATCTTATGGACAACATTTTGGCACCTTTTGTTAGAACATTGAGTCAATTCCTCCCAAAGATCTATTATCTCTTTTAGTAAGATCCTCTCAAAAGCCTTTACCTTTCAAAGCTTATCACTTGGCTACTCCACTGAGGGTGATCCCCCATCCCTTTGATAATCTCAAGAAAATTATTTGGCGACTCCAATAATATTTTCCAAGGTTTCACCTTTACCTCACCTAGATATTTCCAAGTTATGGGATCAAACAACCTCCAAGATTGAGGCTTCCAAATTACCTGCTCACATTGTAAATTTTTTGAAGTATATAAGCAAGATAGAATTTGAAGGGGAGGACATTCTGGTAAAATTATTCATACTCTCTATACCATCATTTTTGCAAGATTGATTTAAGGTTTGTTGGGAAGATAGGGTATATCATCTTTTAGACACCTCATCGGTAGGTTTATTGACTTTGTCAAACCACGGTTTATATAAGAAGATGCCCTTCAAAAATCTCACAATAGCCTTGGAAAACAAAGGATTCACCACACTGAGATTGTAGAAGACCTCAAGTATGTATATCATGTTCAATGCCAAGAACCTTCTCATATAAAAGAAGAGATTTATGAAGAAAATTGTCAACCGCTTTTCTGAAGAGGAGCAGGATTTCTCCCATAATTCGATAGAATGCAATGAAGATATAACTAGAGAAGTGAATTAGAGGATGAACAGTAATCACCTTCCATTCGACATCTCTCCTAATATCCTATCTCTCTCTGGCACAAGATGAAGAGAATGAGGTGAGTCATTTTCCTTCCAATTTTTGATGATACCTATTCATGATTCATTGTTGAAGAAGGAATGGAACCCTTCGACAAGCTAAAAGATGTAGAGGGAAGTGTTCCATTTGGATGAAGTTATCCAAATACTTGAAGCTCCCTAAGACAGAGAGGATTGACTATTCCATTTGAAGATGATGACTTTGTTGATAAATATTGATGAATTCATACATGCTCTAGGTACATAAAATGGATGTGATTGGATATGATGGGGGATCCCATTTACGACATTGAGGGAAAATTCCAAACATTTTCTCACCTTTATCACATGAAGTTACTAATAAAATTGGAAATTGGCAATAAGGAGATGGTATGATTACAAACCTATTTCAGACACCAAGGGATGACCTGGTGCTATATTATCCTATTGGATTTTGGTCATACCTGAGGATTTTGATGATTATCCCTTTGAGCACTTGGATTTATTCTATGAAGAAGATTATCAACCACCATTGTGCTCATATCTTGATAACGAAATTGTTTTCCAAGAGAGGGATCCTTGTGATAATGTTTTCTTGCCACCTTCGATTATTTTGTCTTGTTGTGTCATTAAAGGTGTAGCTGAGAAGTATGTATTTTGTATTAAGTTTCCTTTGAGGAAAAACCTAGAGTTCAAGGGTAGTTTAATACCTCAAGAATAAGTCTATCACCTCATTCTTTCATCCTTCCCTTAAGAATTTTCCAGTCGTCTACTAGATCTTTTTCAATCCACTTCAGGAAGGGGTCTTGAAAATTCAAAGGTTCAAAAGATTCCAATCCCTTACAGGACCTCAGGTTGTGAAGACGTCTGAGGTAGCCATCATTCAGACTCTTTGAGTCAGTCTTTTGAACCCTTGAATTTTCATGATCCCTTTCTGAGATGGATTGAGAACTTTCGTGAGAGTATGACTTGGCATGATTTTGTCCCTCCCTCCCGCCTCCATGATATTGACTTTATGATTTCCAATGATACAATACATTCTCTAACTCATGTTATTTTTTTGCTCAACTTATCATTGTTTTGGTTTATGACGAAGCACATAGGAAAGTATTGTAAGACATTGGTAGGGTGGTCATTGGTTATTTGACTACACCTAGCATTTAGCCAACAGGTAAGTAGAGGTAAATAGGTAGGCATTTTCATTCATTGTATATACCATCTGCATTTCATGCTAGAGTAGTTGTATTTCCAGTTGTATATATGATTTTTATTTTTCATTTTACTGTACCATATGTGATCCAGGGGTGATATTACCACCCCAAATGATTACTAATAATATTTTGTTAAGATCAAGAAGGTCACAGGTCATGCCATAAATGTTTAGGTTCGCATGCGCTCTATGGTGAGAACATGTCCCCAAGTTGGAGACACATGTTATCCCTCAGCCTAGGGATAACTAAGGAGATTATGTATCGAGGCCCACAAGTCCTAGACATGGAGTACCGAGAGCCATATTGACCTGAGCCTGGCTCTATAGGGCCCATCCTTCTTCTTCTTCAATGCCTCCACCGTGTCATCAATATAAGCCTCCATCCCATCGGCCTGGTCCTTCAGTAGCATTGGTTGTTACTCCATGCGGTAATGAGTCTGGGTATCATGGTATGTGTCACTCTAATTCTCAAAACATTTGAATATGTGAATTTAATTATTTTTACTTCTAACGTGTGCTTGGACCTTATGCCTTTGCACTTGTCCACACCTGGGGGGAATGCCAGAATGCCCTAGTAAGTTGGTTCCCATAGGTTTTGAGTTTCCACTGGGTGGGTTCATGAAAGGCCATCATTTGTTCCCACCATACTTACCACTTTTCATATTTTTCTCTCTCATCCATCCCATACATTGGTTTGGGCATTGGGTTTTCCAGGCTAGCAAAGGGTTATACTTTACCTTGTGGGAAGAAGGGGATAAAGGCCCAGAGGGTAAAAGTAGCTGGAAAAAGATAAAATCCAAAAGAATTAAACCTTCAAGATGATTCGCCCAGGGATCCACGAGAAAGAAATAAAATGCTTCTCAGCAAGAAACAGAGGGACCCATAAAAATAATAAAATCAAGACCTAGTTGGAGGATAGGGGGTCTCATCACGAGCCATCCTATTAGGTCTATGGGCATGTAGCGGTATGACACTACAATTCAATTGGTCACCACACCAGGGTAGTGGCTCTTGGTGTCATAACCAAGAGAAAGGGGGTCTCATCATGAGCCAACCTTCTCATCACTGTGAAATGCTTGTGGGTAACATTGTCACCACTAGTCACCACGCCAGGGCAGTGTCCCCTAACTAGTATCTTTAAAGAAAAACAAATAAGATAAAAAGATAAAACGAATGAATGGGCTTGGAAACATTTTCATCCATGACAAGGTGCAACTCACCCTCTTCAAAGGCACCCTCATGTGCTCCAATATGGAAATCTCAAAATTGGTGTTGTCACCATCTTCTCTTTCAGTATGTCCAAGATCTCTTGGCATTCATCGTTCCACTGAAACTTGATGTATTTATTTAGTAAATTATCCATTGGCGTAGTAATATTTTCATATCCCTTTATGAATTTCTTTTAGTATCTTGTGTGGTCCAATGTTTCTCTCAACTAGCGCACTGACTTTGGTGGTGGTAAATTGACAATAACAACAATCTTCACATGGTCTACTATCAAGCCCTACTTTTCATACAATGTGCCCAAGTAGGAATCCAAACGGTGTGTTGAATATACATTTCTTAATGTTCAATGAGATCTGACATTTCCAAAATCTCTCTAACATTAACCTCAGAATTTGTGCATGGTCCTTCAATAAAGTGAATATTTTCCAATCATCCAGATAAACCTCTAAAATTTTATGTATAAAATCCTTGAATGCAACTACTACTAGTCTAGAAAATATTGTTGGTGCATTATTTAAACCAAATGGAATTATTGTGTACTGATATGACCCCCACTCTATTGCAAATGTAGTTTTGTACCTGTCCTACAGAGCAATTCTGATCTGATGGTAACCTGAGAATCCTTCTCTGAAAGAGTACACTTATTGTCCTCCCACATTCTCTAAAACCTCATATGTGAATGGAGTAGGAAAGGGATCATGCATACATGCATCATTTAACTTCCTCAGATCTACACATATCCTAATCCCTCCAATCTTCTTTTCCTAGACCACCATTGGACTAATCCACTATGATTCTTCCATAGGCTCTATAATTCTTGATTCTATCATTCTATCAATTTATGCCTTAACCTTCTTCTTATAGATGGGGTTTAATCTGTATGGTCTCTACCTAACTGGTATTGCCTCTAGTCTGAGGGGTATCTTCATTTACCCAAGTTCTCCTGCTACCCCTTTCATCTATGTGGCTGGGAATAAGTCACTATACTCACGCAGTAATTCAATTATCTTTTCCATTGTCTCACTATCCTAGTAATATCCAATATTGGCTATCTTGGGCTTCTCTTCAGTCCCAATATTGACCTTTTTAATCTTCATAGATGCAGTAAACTCTTCTGATTTTAATAGTGGTCCTTCCAACCCTCTTTCTCCTTCCCCCTTTAATATATGTATATCACGTGGGTTTTCCTCTACTTCTTCATGGTCTGCGACCTCATAGCAATAAACTATTTTTTCAAGTGTTTCTTTTATTTAATCTATGTCTAATGTCACTGTATCTACCCCATATTATTCAAACATCTTCCCTTTCATCCTCTGTAATGATAGATCCACCCATGTATTCTCACTTTCATATGCAAAGATCCTAATAAATTTATGTTGCACTGCGCCCCAACTTGCAGTTTCCCTGCGTAGTTCTTGCTCCTTGTACCAATTACTAGGTATTCCTTCTAATGTATGAATAAATTAATGCATACATTCCCCTAGTGGTACCAATCTCCAGTTAGTGACACAATCATCTATATGTTGTCTTGGGTTCCCTGTTCCATCATACTTTTGTAAGATTCTATCCTGCTGACTCCTACCAAATCTTATGTGCACCAGTCACTTACACTAATACCAGTTATGAATTACCTTCTTATGTGCACCCCACCATCATGCATGTGTGTCCCTCAGTGCTATATCCAACACTAATAATATTTGACTATCCAAAACCTCTAATTCAAACTCTATCAAGAATTTTTCTAAATTTTACTCTTCACGTGTAACTTTGGCGCACCTCCTAGTAGAGACTCCATGCAATCTTTGCTTCCAATTTTCTACTCCAATATCTGAATATAACATGTTGGAATTAATACTCATCCAACTGAGTACTCCATCTACATTTAGATTCACATAGTATTCATATTGCGCAATAGTCCTATATAACTGGTTCACACCATCCTCTAGAACACTGTCAAATAGAGCTTCTACATATCTTTCACAATCCAAGGGATCTAAAGGTGCTACTACCCTAAAGTTCCCAGATTCAAATAACATATTTCTAGTATTTAAATCAATTATGGTCTGGTTATCAAAGGCCCAATCAATTCCCAATAGTGTTGACTCATCTACCATATCCATCACTTCAAAGTCTATTGTCGTGCACACACCATCTAGATCCATTGTTGTATTCTTCAATATACCTATGGGAATCACTCTCTGTTGGTTTTCTAGCTTCAATTGGATATTGGAATACCCTAGTGTTGGTTCTCCCATTTCTTCCCAAGTCATATTTGGAAAAATTTTGACATCTGATCCTAATTCTAGGAGAGCATTTCCCATGTTAAAGTCCCCTATATTTTCATTCAATATGAACTCTCTACTAGTTCTTTTCTTTCTATGGACATGATTGATCTTCTTTGGTTCTATTCCTACCCCTTCCTCTATGCAATATTTTTCAAGCATACTTTTAAACAAATCCATGACATTCTTATCATTAAGTAATTTAAAGCAAGATTCCAAGAAACTCTTTACGTTACTTACTTTCTCAGTTTGATTTCCTTTGCAAGTATGATCCAAAGACTGAGGCATATCAAAAGTAGGAGTATCATACCTCGGTGCAGTATTTGATGTGGAGGCTACATTCTCCTTCAAGAACTCCTTCTTTGCTTCCTTAAAATTTTCCTTCTCCTTCTTTGCATCAAAATATTGTTGTGGTTGAGTGTTCTTCTGAATCCAACACTAAGATTCCTTCTTATGATTATGTGCATCTGCTCCTTTATTCACTCCTCCTCTAGTCACTATATTGATGTTCCTCCCGGGATCCATTTTTCTGTAGAAATCCATTGAACATTATGGTTATTTAGATTCCTCCTCTCCTGCATCTTCATCATTAACTTTAGGCACTCTTATGTCATGTGATATGCTACGCGACAGTACATACATGTTGTTGTTGGTTGAGGACAATCTATGGCATAGTGTCCTTGCTGCTAACAATTATGGCATAAAATAGGCCCTCTTCCTCTGCCCATTCCTCCTCTTCCTCTACCTCTAAATCCTCTTATTCTCCCCTGTGGATCCATGTTTTGATATTGTGGTGCCTGATTATACTGCAGGGGTTGTTGAAACTGTGGCATTTCTTGAAATTCTTGTGCATTGCCAAACTGTGGCATAGTCTATCCTACCATTAAATCAACCTACATCATGTATGCATCTGAGTTTCTTTCCTTCATTAACTCTAGGGTTCAACAATTTTTGTCTTCATGTCCCAATGACTTACAAAAGTTACAGAAAGTACTCTTTGGTTTTGTCTTGTACTTCTGCATCATAGGGCAGTGATAAGGATCATGCCCATGTGTCTTGCATATTTCACACCAAGTCCCTCCTGTAGCCAATGGTGATATAGGTGGATATCGGTGGCCACCCACCTTCTCCAACTGGCCCAAAACATGTTTTTGGCAATTTTGGTAATTTACTATTTTTAGC
>SNQJ01S0163685.1:14087-35223 GCA_010110895.2 Picea sitchensis | reverse complement strand
CCCCTCTCAGTTCGTTCATACCTGTAACAAAGTATTCCAAGACTAAGTATCGATAATGAGTACCAATACTAAGTATCGAGGATGAGTATCGAGAATGCGACTAAATATAAGAGATGAAACTTAGTGACGAGAGAGAAACCAGATGTGTTGCACATGGAAGAAGTGATATTTTAGACAAAAACATGGATATCTTGAGCATACAGACTCAAATTCTGAATATGCAAAATACATGACGAAGATGACATTGAAGGCTACACCATGAGGTTATGATCATTCAAAATATTCCTTCTTCTAATATCATTTTTTATTCCAAGAGAAAAAGATTAGGTGATCAAAATTTTGATCAACACCTTCCCTGCATTATATTCCCTCAAATAATCTCCATCCCCTCTAGAGATCCAACACATACCAACAAACAATATCACTACTAGGGGCTCTAGGAAATCAAACTACAACAAGAGTGCTCACACAACATTTACAAATGATTTTCACATAATTTCTCACTAGAAATCACTTACAAGCATGGTAGCCCTATTCTCAGTATAATTACCAACTTTAACAAGCCATCTTCAATACCCATTATGGTTTCCTACTCTTTCCCAGCACTAAACTCTGTTTTTTCATCAATTATTTCTAACTATAAATATTTTCTCCCCTATACTCAAATTTCATTTTCCTTCTTATGTCATGCCTGCTTAACTCACACTCTTACCAAAGAGGATTGTGTTGGACATATTACACACCTAGGATTTTATTTTTATTTTCTTTTCCTAAATTTATTTGGCATGTTGAGGTTCTATTAGTTTGAGATATTCTCCCCTCATTGAGAATATTCTACCCTATACAAGGGTGCCACATACCCTCCAGTTAACTCTTTGTTACCGTTTAGTTAGAATAGTTAAGTAAAGTGTTGAATTTCAACTTTGGTTTTATCAAGTGTTGCATGCTAACCTTGGGATCATCACCAATAAGCACATTCCACATGTGTGAGTGATATCCTCCTCATTTCACTCTGGTTTGGCTAGTTAAATGACAACCTCATGTGGTGCAGACCCCCTCCTCTTCTAAGGTCTGTGTGACCTCCATGTCAGGATCTTCGATTCTGGAGTCGAACAACTCTCTAAAACCTTGTTGGTCACATTCTGTATTAGACACAGGCCCTCTCGACTTCCTGCGCAGGCTTCACGATAACCGCGACCTTCTCTTTTGCATTCTGTGAAATCTCAAAGTTGGTGTTAACGCATTTTATCTCAGCCCCTCCTCAGATATGACCTTGGGCGATGAACTCACGCCTATGCGCAATTGCATGCACACTCAAGAGTGGTTTGGTGTCAAACCGCTTTTCGCCCCGCAATTCACCCTGAGCTTCCACGTGTCTTTTGCCTAAAACTGTGGTCTCGATTGCGACCCGCCCTCAAACTCATAAATGATCCAGGTGGATATCGGTGTCCATCCACCTTATCCAACTAGATCAAAACAGTTTTCTGGCAATTTTGGCAATTTACTATTTTTAGCAGTTTTCAACTTCCGAGGCCATTTTGAGGGCCTAAATGAAGTTTTTTCAGGATCAACCCAACTCAATTATTATTGAAGGCATGGTTGAGGCCCCAAAATTAATCTCCTCGAAGATACCTTTCCAACAGGCTATCATACGCCTAAAACAAAGATCGTATGCAAAAGTTACGACCCTGGGAAGTTAATGTACTAACTTACCCAAACGGGGCCCACATGACTTTTGACGCTTCATCTCCTAGGGTTAGGTTTTTGGATGTATAGGGTTTTTGACATTCCTGTTTGTTGTAAAAATGCCTTCAAAGCCTCATTGTAATCATCTTCTTGCGAATGCGAGTAACCATCACATCTCTTCTCAGAGATAAGCTGCCACCATTCTAGCGAGTCTTTCACTCTGTATTTTTATAGTCTCTGTACATTTATTTCATTAATAGAAATAGTGTATTACTGTATATATGTGTTTATGGTTGCATCTATGATACATTTATGTTATATTATTGAATATCTGCGATATCTCTGTGAATTTATTTATTATATCTCTGCTCTCATTTCGTGCCGAAAATAATCTGGATCAGTGGTATCAGAGCATGTATCCCGATGAGGTCTGAGTATAGCAAGTTTGGTATCGAGATTGTCTCTCTTGAGGACAATCGCTCTCTCACACCCAAGAAACCCTCAATGGTGGAAGAAAATAAAAATGACGGAGAAGACAGTCCTATAAGTCTGTTGCTTGAGCAAGCTCTCACGCGACAAAGGGATGAAATGATGGAGATTTTTTCCCACATCCTTCAACGCCTCCCGATAGCATCAAGTGAATCTTCATCAAGCAACCACTTTGGAGGCACCTTGCCTTTTAAGGTACAGGTCAATTTTGATATTCCTATATTTGAAGGTCAAATACATGTGGATGCCCTAGATAAATGGTTAAACCTGCTAGAAGGTTATTTCTTTGTTCACAATTTTTCTGACAGAGAAAAGATCACCTTCGCACTCCTTAAATATCTCCTCCATGTCAAACATTGGTGGGAAACTTACTGGAAGCAAAGTTCCATAGAAGAGTTTGGAATATATGGGGTCGAGCCCACTTGAGAATTTTTTGTGGATGTGGTAAAGGAACAATATTACCCTGTTGACAACTATGAGGACTAGTACATGAGATGGAACACAATGTGGCAAGAGAGGGGCCAAGAAGTTCCGGAGTTCACCAATACCTTCCATACCTTGCACACCAAGTTGGGTATCAAATACTCCGAACGACATTTGTTTCTGAAATACCGTGGGGCTCTACACAGATACATCCAAACTGAAATGGATTTTCTGGACATCTCATCACTCGGTGCTACCTATCGATATGCTGTTAAAATTGAGCATAAATTTAAGCACCAGAACAAATGGGAGTTCGGGTCTGCAAATCCGCAACAACCAATGTATGACAAAGACAACCCTAACAAGCAGTCTCCTGAAAACTAGTCCAAGCCACAGGACAAGAAGGGTCATGGGAAGAAAAAGAAGGACACCGGAAAATGGTTTGATTTCCACAAAATCCCCTGNCAAGGATGAGGTATTATGTGATGTTTCCCCACTAGATGTCTGTGATGTTCTCTTGGGCCAGCCATATATGTGGAAGCGCCATGTTGTTTATGAGTCTCGACCCCATAGTGTCATTGCTACTTTGGGGGCTCATCTCTACAGAATACCAGAGGTAGTTCTGACTACTGTTTCACCTAAAAAGTGTTGCAAGGTAGTATCTCATATTGCAAAATTTAGCTTCTTCACAATCTGTTCAAAAGAAGAACAGAAGGACACTGCAACCACCACAGCCTCGCCCTAAGCACCTTCTATCCAACAGAAGCAGGTCGACAAGGCTGCAGCAAAGCGCAAAGATTCTTTCTGCATACTGTCCTCTCATGTATCTCAAATTTTTGAATAGCCTCAGCCTCAACAGGTTCGTGACAGACTTCCACAAACTGAGAAGCGTGACGTCTCCAACAAGGCAAGCAACTCACCAAGATTCAAATTCAACACACGCTTTTTCCTCTCCCCCGGGCACTCAACGCAATGGAGACCATTGCTTCCTAAGGAGGGAGGATTGATCCATTTGGATATCGGTGGCCACCCACCTTGTCCGACTGGCTCAAAACAGTTTTCTGGCAATTTTGGCAATTTACTATTTTTAGCAGTTTTTAACTTCCAGGGCCATTTTGAGGGCCTAAATGAAGGTTTTTCGGGATCAACCCAACTCAATGATATCCAAAGGCATGATTGAGGCCCCAAAATGAATATCCTCAATGATACCTTTCCAACGGGCTATCATACACCTAAAACAAAGATCATATGCAAAAGTTACGACCCCGGGAAGTTAATGTACTAACTTACCCAAACGGGGCCCACATGAATTTTGGTGCTTCATCTCCTAGGGTTAGGTTTTTGGATGTCTAGGGTTTTTGAAATTCCTGTTTATTGTAAAAAGGCCTTCAGAGCCTCATTGTAATCATCTTCTTGCGAATGCGAGTAGCCATCACATCTCTTCTCAGAGATAAATTGCCACCATTCTAGCGAGTCTTTCACTCTGTATTTTTATAGTCTCTCTACATTTCTTTCATTAATAGAAATCACATATTACTGTATATCTATGTTTATGGTTGCATCTCTGATACATTTTTGTTATATTATTGAATATCTGTGATATCTCTGTTAATTTCTTTATTATATCTCCGCTCTCATTTCGTGCCGAAAATAATCTGGATAAGTAAAGGTCAAGCACTTTCTATCCCCGCAATGCGATATGAACATCGATCTCGCGATCTTGATGGTGTTTTCGAATGGATGACTAAGATCTAATTCTTGGGATCAATGGTCTAGATCTCTCCGCAATTTCGGACTTCGGGGTTTTGAAATCTCAAACCTCGCTTTCTTTCGTACTCCAATCTTCCAGATTTGACGATCTACAGACACTTGTCCTCACAATCAACGATCCTTCCTTCACTTCGGGTGTTTGACCTTTCAACTTGAATCAACGATCCTGTGGCCCTCCTCTTAATCAACGGTCGAGATCTCCTTTGGGTCTTTGGACTTCTGAGATCTCAAATCTCAAACTTCTCCATTTTCCAAATGGCTTTTATTCGAAGGTTGTGATCCATTGACATGTGTCCTCCTGATCTGATGATCGAGGATTACTTCGGGTCTTTACCCGGAGTACATGGATTTATGCCACATCTCTCCTAGATCCAATGAATATGAATCACTTTGGGACTTTACCCGGAGTCCATGGATTCACGCCACGTATCCTCTATACCTATCGGCCCAGATTCACTTTGGGTCTTCGAGATTCGGAAATCTCAGTTCTCAAACTGAAACGACACTACAATTTTCCCGGAGATCATGATCTGTTGACAAGTGTCCACTTACAGATTGATGGCTCTTGGCTCTTCGAATCTTCGGGCTTTGGATGTTTCAATGCTTCACCTTTACATTCCTCTATATCTCACAACCCACCGACATGTACCCCCTGGATCTAATAGTCCATATTATCTTCGTCTCTCTGGCTGTTCGCGCTTCGGGAATCTCAAGTTTCAACTTGCTTCCTCCTGAGATCACGATATCTGACGACTCAGATTCACTTGATCGATATGAAGCCTGAGTTTCACTTCAGATGGTCTGACGGCTAAGGTATGCTTCAGATGATCGAACGACTGCAATTTCACTTCGTCTTTCCAGCTCTTCGGGCTTTGGAAATCTTGAGTCTCAAACTGTTAGCGTCAGAAGTCACTCTTGGATTGCATCAGGAGAAGAGCTCGACGCCCATCAGTTTATGTCACGATTTGTTTATAAAAAGGTGTGATCGAATGGAAGTTAACTCAAAACAATATTGTTCTAACTCCTAAACTATGCCAGGCATGCATGGGCATGTGAGGTCTTAGATAAACTTTAGACAGTGAGTTGTAGTAAGGGTGAATAAGGGGAAGACTTGTATAAGAGAAATGCAAAGGTCTATCGTAAACATTAGGTTTCTAACAGACTGTAGGAGAGAACATCTAAATGCAAGATCTTCTTACATTCAGACACAGGAAACCAGAGAATACAACAATGCAACAATAAATCCTTTACTGTAACATAATTGCAATAATTCATGTCAATCAGTCAATCATGAACTCCCTCAGTATGAGATGAAAACTAGATGGGGTAAGAAAACCGCCTGTCATTAAACAAGAAATCTTACATACAGATGCATAACCAGAGAACTAGAGTGTCTGTTAAAACTTTACTATTGGGAGCTTCGCTCTACCATCGATCCCCACAAAAAATGGCGAAAACGCCTTCATATACTCCAACAAAAACCCCAGCAGCGAAAACAAGAAACAACAATAAAAGAATTACATTTGCATGGCTTCTTACAGTCTGCGCATGCAGACTCCAGATGATTGTGCGCTTCTGGTAGATGCAATCGGACCCCTGACTGTCAAGCAGGTGAGTCGACATGCTTTTATTCCTCCGCCGGACTTTCCATTTATAGCGGAGACGATGTTTAACCACCTCCAGCAACTGCAATAACTGCTATCTAGGGATCATGAACAGTCTTAGTCAACTCTGCCTCCTGGGACGTGGAGGTCTCCTCCTGGTGCCACTTGGGTCAGCTGAACGGTAGGACTGCTATGTGGGAACCCCTGTGGCGGATGTGGATGAGGGCGCAATGAGGGGGTGAATGTGTGAACACAGCGGAGGTGGTGACGAGAACTGTGACATCGGCTGAGGGATGCCACGCGGTCTGAAGAGGACATAGGTGGAGGCGATGAGGACGATGTGTCGAGGAGGGGCCATGTGGGTGGACGTGGCAGGATACGAGAGGGCGCTGAACTAAAGAGGGAACGACGTGGAAGCAATATGGCAGGCAGGGGGGCCCCACTCGTGGCTCAGAGATTGCGACACATGTCCTTAGATCGAACGGTTCTAATCCCTTTGGGGTTTCTGGCACTGGGAGTTCGCGATGCACTTCCTCCTTAAAAATCTCGATTAACCAAACCACGAAAGCACGGATGTCTGTCGCGTGTCCTTCAGAGGAACAGTCGATATGGCCTTTGACGTTAGAAGAGGGCTACCTCCATTACTAGACTCACTTGATGTGACCGGATGCTAGGACCATGGGCTTAGATTCAAAATCTCTTATCGGTATTTCGCATTTCGGTGATTTCTGCCGCAGTGGATGGGAGGTCCCTTGTCTCTTGAAATGTCGATCCCTAAAACATCGTCTGGCTGCCACCTGTCCCAACTAGATCGGACGACTAATATGACATTAGTGGCTTGGGGCCTGTCCCATCACATGGCACGCGCCAACACTCGTTTCCCAAGTCTATGCCTTTTGTGATTGAATTCCATGACCGTGGGCCCGACTCTGGGCGCTTTTGGCATTTTCGGTGTTTTGGGGTTTGGGGTATAGCGACGAGAAACCATCACCCTTCGAACTCCCGAATGCTGAAATGTCGGCGCGACTAGATCTCGCACCACGCGTCCTTTGGATGGACGGCTGATAACCTATCTTGCATGTAATAGAGGTGCTATCTATCGTGCTAATCCCGACACAACTCTGTTAACTGGGACTCCCCGCCGACCATCGATCTGCTTCGCCAAATGATCCTTGCCGTTGAAATTAGACTGCTCGCTCGCTTGATTTTTTTAAATCCGAAATGGACTTCTCCTATGGGATGCATTCAGCGCTATCCTATGGCCTTGGACTAGAACGCATTTGATGGGTTTTCACATACTCTTTCTTTGCATTCTACATCAAGGGTCTGAAAACGGGAAAAAATACCCTGCTTGCAAGAATTGGTGCTAACATTAGGCTCCATGGGGGATAGAGTCATCCCTGTGATGCTCTAAGAACTCATTTTGCAGCTTCAGTGCCTTCGTTCGGGCTATGGAGTTATTTACTAAGATGAAAAATAAAAATGAAAATAAACGAAGAATCAAAAGGACAATATTTACAAACAAAGGGGCCGTCTAAGGCTCAAACAAAATATTTCTTCAGAAAATGCCCATTTACTGGGCTGTTGAAAACCTCTTCGCCCTCTGAATCATGTAACCTGTATGTGTTGTTTGAGAAAACCTCAGATATTTTGAATGGCTCGACCCATAGGGCGTCAAACTTGTTGTTTTTGCCCTTATCTTTCATGGGTGCATCCCACTTAAGCACCAAATCCCCGATCTCAAACTCTTTCTTCTTGACTTTCCTGTCAAAAGCTAGTTTGACCTTCTGTTGATGTTCCTGAATTCTATCCATTACCTGCTCTTTGGCCTGTTGGACTTCCGCCAGTTGATGAACTCTTCTGATCATGTCATCAGGCTCTTTTTGATGATCCTAGAAGAAATTTGCTACAGGAATGGCTAGCTGAGAAGGGAAAACAACTTTTGCTCCATAAACTAATTGGAAAGGGAAGATGCCTATAGATCTCTTTGTGGTCACTCGATCGGCCCATAGAGCAAATTTCAACTTTGAATCCCAGGCCCTTTTGTTGTCCTCCAATAGTCTTTTGATGATCCTTATCAGGATTTTGTTGGAGGACTCTGCTAAACCATTGCCCTGGGGATAGTATGGGGTGGAGTGAATCAGTTTGATCCCAAATTGCTCACAGAACTTGGCTAATGGCTCAGCCTTGAATGAGGCTGCATTATCTGTAAAAATCTTTCTTGGGCAGCCGAATCTTGTGATGAGGTCTTCCAGGAATCCAATAATTACCTTGTGGGAAGCACTCCTAGTGGGGATAGCTTCAATCCACTTAGTAAAGAAATCTGTGGCAGTCAGGATCCATCTATGCTTCCCACTGGAAGTAGGGTGGATTTCTCCAATAAAACCCAGGCCCCATTGCTGGAAAGGTCCCGAAATGACTACAGGCTTTAAAGGCAGAGATTTGAGCTGTTGCTTTCCTGAAAATATTTGGCATGGGATGTAGGCTCTAACTTCTCTACAGACATTAGTGAACAAGGTGGGCCAGTAGTACCCAGCTCTGAGAATTTTGTGAGTTGTGGTCTTCCAGAAATGGTGCCCTCCGCATAGGCCGCTGTGAAATTCAACCATGATCCTGTCAGCCTCTTGTGGATTCATGCATTTTAAAAGCACCCCCAGGGGGTCTTTCAAGTATAAAATTCGATCGACAAGGCGGTATTTGACTGCTTTGAGCTTCAGAGCTCTTGCCTTGTTTCTTTGCAGGCCATCTAGAGGCCGCAACTCCTGCAGAAAATATATGACATCCTTATACCAAGGACATTGAGCCAACAAGGGTTCTGTTTGAGGGTTTACATCAGACAGTTGATTCTGCTGATTTTATGAACATGCATTGATGAAATATACCCCCAAGTCTTTGCAATTTGCTTCAGCCAACAACTTGGCTAAGCCTTGACCTTTGATCAATTTGGTAGGCCTTATTTCCAAGTCAAACTCTAGGATCTTGGCTATCCACTTACTCCTCCTCCGTTCTATGTCGGGCTATACAAGGATGTCCTTCATAGAGGCTGAAGGAACATATGCAGTCACTTTTGAGTGCAAGACGTAGACTCTGAAAGCTTTGAGAGCCTTCACTAAGGCATAGGCCTGTTTCTCCATGATTTCATACCTAATTTCTGCATCCCTTAATTATTTACTAAAGAAGGCAATGGGTTTCTCTCGCCCTTCCTCGTTTTTCTTCAATAAGACCGTTGCCACTATATCAAAAGAAGCGAAAGAAAAAACTAAGAAGTCTTTGGAATAGTCACGACTGATCAACACAGGTGCCTTAGTCAATGCCCTTTTTATTTGGATAAAATATTCCCTGGGTTCATCTGTCCATTTCACTTCATTTCCCTTCCTGAGCATGGTTGTGATGTGTTTCACCAGCTCAACAAAATTTGAGACGAATCTCCTCAGAAAATTAATCTTCCCCAAAAAGGCCTGAATTTCCTTCTTAGATCTAGGAAGTGACAGGGTATGAATTGCCTCTACCCTGCTGGGATCAATTCTTACTCCCTTTGTTGATATTATATGGCCTAGTAGCTTCCCCTCCTCCATAGAAAACAAAGATTTCTTGGGGTTTAAGGATAGGCCAAACCTTCGACACTTCAAAAAAAAAATTCTCAGATGATAGCAGTGCTCTTTGTCAGACCTGGAGAAGACTATTATGTCATCCAGATAAATCACCACAAACTTATCTTTCTCCCCAATGAAGGCTATGTCCATGGCTCGCTGAAATGTTTCTCCTGCATTCATCAATCCGAAAGGCATTTTGGCATACATGAATGTGCCCCAAGGAGTGGTGAAGGCCATTTTTTCTCTGTCCTCAGGCATGAATGATATCTGATTATAGCTGAAAAAACCATCAATCATGGATATCCTAGATGCACCAGTTACCCTCTGCAGTATTTGTTCCATGTTGGGCAGGGGATAATTGTCTTTCTTTGAGCTCCTATTCAGGTTCTTGAAATCGACACAAAGCCTGATTTCTCCACTTTTCTTCCTCACCAAGACTAAATTGGCCACCCATTCGGAATATCTCAAAGGGACAATGATTTGGGCATCTAACAATTTCTTCACTTCTCTCTCCATGATGGGAAACAACATGGGATTTATCTGTCTCAGCTTCTGCCTGAATGGCTTAGCCTCTTCTTTCAGTGGGATCTTGTGCTCAATGACAGATGTGTCATAAGTCTTGAGGTCTTCATAGGCCCATGAAAACACATCAGCGAATTCCTTTAATAACTCAGTATGTTCTGCCCTCTGTTCATTGGTCAGGCTGCTTGATAATTTGACAAACTGAGGCTCCTCCTGCGTGCCAATGTTACACTCAGTTGTGTCGGCATATTCATTTGAAACCTTACCCTTTACTGCCACATCATTCCCATCGAACAATCTTTCTAAAGGGACTAGACCCCTCAGAATGTGATTGCTAGGTAGCTGAATAATCTGATGATTAGCAATTTCATTTAAAAACACCTTAGGGTGAGGGTCACCTTCCAGGTCAGGATTCTGATCAATGTGCAGCGCAGAAAATTCATCAATAGATTGGAGAAATTTTCCGATTTCCAGATCATCTTCAAATACCTTCCAATGCTTGACATTGTCCAGCACAGAAGACCTATATTTTATTTCAACATCATATTTGACCATAGGCGGCAAAGGAACTTTGAGAAAACTAGCTGGGACAGCTAAAGAATCGACTGGAGTGTTTTCCCCTCTCAGAATGAAAGAAATGTTAAAAGCCAAGAAGAAATTATCAATCGGGTCCCATACCTCATTTTTGTAATTTCTGAGCCAAGGATGATTAGCACAATAAGCCTTTCTGACTTGTTGGATAATCAACTCAACATCTCCAAATACTGCTATTTCTTTAATTCCCATTTCTTTTTCATCCCTCATACCCAGAACAAGAGCTTCATATTCCGCCACATTGTTGGTAGTTTCAAATTCCAGCTTGTATGACATGGATATGGTCTCTTGACAAGGTGATATGAAAACCACTCCAGTGCCAGTGCCTTCGCTAGAAGAAGCTCCGTCAAAAAACATCTTCCAAATAGAGATGGTTGGAGGGGGAATCGGATAATTAAGACTGGGCTACTTTCTGACTTGGAAAGGGTCTTCAGGAGCATCAATGAGCTGCAATAAACTAGACCCCAAATCAATGTCAAGTGCAAAGATGGGGTGATTGGTGGGGTTTTCTTCATCATTACCAATGTAGGCCAGCTGAGATTCCCTATATAACCTCCTTTGTTCCCTTCCGAAGACTGGAATGGTGGCATACGTGAGATCCATCTGTAATGTTCCTCCAAGATTTTTAATCCAAGATCTTGACAACAACATGCCAAACTTGCGGGGGACATCAACTACCACAATATCCATGACCACACTCTTCATGGGCAACTGAAACAAAGAAACCACCAAGTCTTTGATGACTCCCAGACACTGCACTCTCCTTGATTCGAAAGGGTACAAATCATGATAAGTCTTTGTCACTTCCAATCCCAATTCTTCCATTACTATTTTGGGCATGAGGTTATGGGAAGCCCCTGAATCCATGAGGCAGTTATGCAACACTTTATCATGTATGTTCAGGGATGTGTAGAAAGGAGGGGATGAATCATCTCTATATTCTACCATGGGACCTAGCACAACTGTCGGCTTTTCATCTTGGAGATTTATTGAGTTCGTGGAAGGCTGGGGGGGCTCAGATTGTAGCAGTTTGGAGAGGGACCTTTTGAAATCTTCGTTTTTAACTAGTTCAGATAGGGGTACAGGAATTCTAATCTTATGAATCTCATGCTCAAAACTAAAGGAGGAGAGAGACTTAGGAGCTTCCCTTACCTCAGAGACAGGTTCCTTGGCTGCTGGCGAAGCATTTTGAGTTTTATTTTCTTTAGTAGTGATTGTTGCAGCTTTATTAGGCCTTTCTTCTACGAGGGGTTGATCCTGGCTATCAAAATTCCCTTCTTTATTTTTTGACCTAAGATTATATCTGTTAGGAGTGTTGCTGGATTTTTCCCCTCTACTCAACTCGTTGACTTGAGTGTTGATAAGGGATTATTCATATGCAGATTGAGTCAAATGAGGAAACGAGGAAGTGTCCTCGATGCAGTGGATCTTAGGGTCGAGTTCATCCACCTCCTCCCCTTCCTCATGAGAAACTAGGTTGTTCTAGAGAGGGGTTTGAATCCTCTGATCATATCTATCTCTGCTCCTTTGTTCCCTTGGAAAAGCATGTGGCACATTGTTATTAGGCTTCCTAAGGTCCTTGCTATCTATATTTTGGGGATTTCTATACATGGGCTTCCCTTCTAATTCCCATCTTTCCATCCTATCAGAAAGTGATTTTATCACTCTAGTTGTCTCATCTGTCTGAAGGGGTAGGGAAGAGGAACTGGATGGGGAGGCTTCATGCCTCTTCCTAGATATGTTTCTATCGACAGTGTTACTGAGTCGGTCAACAACCAATATGTTATATTCTACCTCCATGGCTGCATCGTGCATGTGGGCCAGAGTAGTGGCTCTTCTTTCCCTCAACAAGAGGCAGAAATCGGGATCAAAGGCGCTAGCATAAGTGATCTTTGCAGAGGCTTCAGAGGGTTTTATCTCAGCAGGGACTTTATTGTACATTTTATTGAATCTCTTGGAGAAGTCAGAGACAGACTCCCCTTCTTTTCTCTTCAAAGACCCAAATTCTGTCATGTAATACATGAAGTATTTTTTATCTCCCCACTGTCTCAAAAAGGCACTATCCAAAGCTTTGATCCCATCAATAGATCCGGGAGGTAGGGCCTTAAACCATTTTCTAGCCTCGCCTTGAAGACTATGGACAAAAATCCTCATCCATATGTCTGCATGCATGATAACATTATCATCTGTAAAACTGTAAAAGGCTTCTAGGTGTTCTTCTACAGTTATGTCCCCTTCACCTATAAACTTGGGCAGTTGCTTGAGGTAACCATCTGCTGGGAGGGGATTGAGAGGCTGGGTTAACATAAGGGGAGCATACCTAGTGGCTATAATAGCCTCCATTCTAGTCATAGGGGGATTTGCTCCTGCCATAGGGATATTATGTGGAGGAGAACTCGGAGGAGAAGGAGCTCGAAAAGGGGATACTGGGGATGAGCTTCTAAGTGGAGTGGGAAACAATAGGGGATTTAGGGAGAAGGCCAACGGGCTTAAGTTAGCAGATGCTTCTCTTTGTGTAGAAGTGGTAACAGTAACAAGAGGAGGAGTGGTAAAGCTAGGAGTGGGGAAATCTTCTGTGGTCCTGGGTCTATGCCAAGGTACATCTTCAGGGGGGAGGGGAGTGACAAGGATTTCTCCCTCCAATCCCAGACCAGGGGGGGGGAATCAACAAGAACACTCCCGAAATTCAGGAAACGGGAAACTTCAGAAAAAGGTCTGCTAAGAAACTGAGGAGGAGAAAATGGGGTTCCTACAGAAGGAGATGGCGGATTACCTGGTTCGGCGTCGAAATATTCTCCTTCAGAGGCCTTTCCTTTTCTGAGAACCACCTCCGTATCAGTTTCAGGTGTAGCTAGAGGCAACTGTGGATGGGACCACGTGTGTCTACCTCTCAAAGCCACAATTAACACGGCAGGTTCGCCACAGTGGAGTTGTCACAATGGAGTCGCCAGGTGCATAGTAGCAATATTCAAAGGCTCTGATACCTGATGCACCTTCAGTATCAGAGGTTCAATGTCGTTCGATCTCGGGGAAAATTTTCAACTTCGTCCTCGACAACGGCGCCATAAATGTTAGCGTTAGAAGTCACTCCTAGATTGCAGTAGGAGCAGAGCCCGACGCCCATCAGTTTATGTCACGATTTGGTTATAAAAAGGGGTGATTGAATGGAAGTTAACTCAAAACAATATTGTTCTAACTCCTAAACTAGGCCAGGCATGCATGGGCAAGTGAGGTCTTAGATAAACGTCAGACAGTGAGTTGTAGTAAGGGTGAATAGGGGGAATACTTGTATAAGAGAAATGTAAAGGTCTGTCGTAAACATCAAGTTTCTAACAGACTATAGGAGAGAACATCTAAATGCAATATCTTCTTACATTCAGACGCAAAAAACCAGAGAATACAACAATGCAACAATAAATCCTTTACTATAACATAATTGCAATAATTCATGTGAATCAGTCAATCATGAACTCCCTCGGTATGAGATGAAAACTAGATGGGGTAAGAAAAATGTCTGTAATTAAACAAGAAATCTTACATACAGATGCATAACCAAAGAACTAGAGTGTCTATTAAAACTTTACTATCGGGAGCTTCGCTCTATCATCGATCCCCACAAAAATGGCGAAAACGCCTTCATATACTCTAACAAAAACCCCAGTAGCGAAAACAAGAAACAATAATAAAAGCATTACATTTGCATGGCTTCTAATAGTCTGCGCATGCAGACTCCGGACGATCGTGTGCTTCTGGTAGATGCAATTGGACCCCTGACTGTCCAGCAGGTGAGTCGACATGCTTTTAGTCCTCCGTCAGACTTTCCATTTATAGAGGAGACAATGTTTAACCACCTCCAACAAATGCAATAACTGCTATCTAGGGATCAGGAATAGTCTTAGTCAACTCTGCCTCCTGGGACGTGGAGGTCTCCTCCTGGTGCCACTTGGGTCAGCTGAACAGTCGGACTGCTATGCGGGAACCCTTGTGGCGGATGTGGACGAGGGCGCGATGAGGGGGTGAAGGTGTGAACACTGCGGAGGCGGTGGCGAGAACTGTGACATTGGCTGAGGGATGCCACACGGTCTGAAGAGGACACAGGTGGAGGCGATGAGGATGATGCGCCGAGGAGGGGCCATGTGGGTGGACGTGGCAGGATACGAGAGGGCGTTGAACTGAGGAGGGAACGACGTGGAAGTAATATGGCAGGCAGGGGGGCCCCACTCGTGGCTCAGAGATTGTGACGCGTGTCCTTAGATCGAACGGTTCTAATCCCTTCGGGGTTTCTGGCACCGAGAGTTCATGATGCACTTCCTCCTTAAAAATCCTGATTAACCAAACCGCGAAAGCACGGATGTGTGTCGCATGTCCTTCAGAGGAACGGTCGAGATGTCCTTTGATGTTAGAAGAGGGCTACCTCCATTACCAGACTCGTTTGACGTGACCAGACGCTAGGACCATGGGCTTAGCTTCAAAAGCTCTTATCGGTATTTCACATTTCGACGATCTCTACCGCAGTGGATGGGAGGTCCCTTGTCTCTCGAAATGTTGATCCCTGAAATGTCATCTGGTTGCCACCTGTCCCAACTGGATCGGATGACTTATATGATGTCAGCAGCTTGGGGGCCTGTCCCATCACATGGCGCGCGCCAACACCCATTTCCCAAGTTTGTGCCTTTTGTGATCGAATTCCATGACCGTGGGCTTGACTCTGGGCGCTTTTGGCATTTTTGGCGTTTCGAGGTTTGGGGTATAGCGATGAGAAACCATCACCCTTCGAACTCCCGAATTTTGAAATGTCGACGCGACTAGATCTCGCGCCACGCGTCCTTTGGATGGATGACTGATAACCTGTCTTGCATGTAATAGAGGCACTATCTATCGCGCTAATCCTGGCACAACTCTGTTAACTGGGACTCCTCGCCGACCGTCGATCTGCTTTGCCAAATGATCCTTGCCATTGAAATCAGACTGTTCGCTCGCTTGATTTTTTTAAATCCGAAATGGAATTCTCCTATGGGCTGCATTCAACATTATCTTGTGGCCTTGGACTAGAACTCATTTGATGGGTTTTCATGTCCTCTTTCTTCGCATTCTACATCAAGGGTCTGAAAACGGGAAAAAATACCCTGCTTGCAAGAATTGGTGCTAACACAAACCTTGATGAGTTCTCTCTCATGTGTGTGTGAAGCGTTAAAGCTTGTTCACCTTGTCTTTATCAGACCACTGTTGATCCTTTGTGCTTTGATCCAACGACCACTGTCGCTGCTCTCCTGAGCTTATGATTTCTTCTGACTTAGAAGATTTTCTAGGTCTTCAAAGGTCTTTACCTTTGAACCTCCTGTGATTCCATCTCTCGGACCTCAAATACACTTTTGAAAAGTGGTAGCCCTCTTGATATTGGCCTTCATGAAGGTTTCGACTTCCCGCGCACTCCTTTCATTTTATGGATTTCCAATAACTTAGATCCGAAGGATTTCTTGAAAATAAATTCTTCTCGCCCTCCTGGCGTTCTCTTTTTTCTCTGTGCACACCTTGCAACCAATTGTTATGCAAGATTTGAATTCCTGCAGACGACTGTGCACACCTTGCAACAATCAATTTACACTCTTTGCAAAGGGAAAGTTCTGTGCTATCTCTTTTGAGCTTCAGAACCAAAACATATCCCGTGAATGCACTCCTTGCGTTCTGTGTGCACACTTTGCACCGATTCGACAGAATAGAAACAATTGAAACTTATTCCAACATTTGCAGTTCCATCTACTCGTAATGAAATTCATTCATTCATGAAAACACAATAACAGAGAATTGCAAAGAATGTCCACACCATGCATTGGGTCAATTTTCCTCTATCATCTTCATTCAAAAGTAAAATTTCTACAACTAAAATTCAGAAATATCCTACTAACTTGCAGCAGCCTCATTTGGGCATACAAAACCTATATTTATCTCAAAGGTTCCTTATGGTTCGCCCCGACTACTTGTCTACTCCAAAACCTAACCTAACAGTTATCTTAGTTCAGTCACATTCCAAAGGAGTGGAAACTCCCACTTCGCTCGTGATCATTCAAGTGTGATTCAAATGATTTCCCGGCGCTGAGTTCAGACGTGCTTCAAAATATTCACTGTAACTGCCAGCGTTGAGATTCCGAAAATATTCCCAGGCACTGAGTGGTCCTGCTCTGCGTGCTTGCTAACGATGCTCCTGCATCATACTCCCCTTGAGAAATTCATGGACTCCTGTCCATTAGCTCCTGCACCAACTTTCCATGCTTCTAGATATTAGCTTCATTTTCCCAACTGGCATCTTCTATTGGGTGTCCCCTCAACTTGACCAAATATTCAAAATAGGTCTTCCTCCTAGTCTTTCTACTAATCCTCTGATCAACGATCTTCTCCATCCGTGGTTTTTCTACTATAGGCATTTGTTTCTCCCATTGAATCTTCTCTTGATCTTTTGATCCCTCTGTGTCATATTTCTTGTAAGGATACATATTTGAAACATTGAATATGGGTGATATGCCCACATCATCTGGAAACTCAATCTCATAGGCGTTTGCATCAAACTTCCTCAAGATCTTACATGGTCCTATCTTCTTCATTTTTAACTTGTTATGTGCTCCCCTAGGAAACCTTTCTTTCCTGAGATGTGCCAGAACCCGATCTCCTACTTCAAATTGAAGTTCTCTGTGATGTTGATCAGCTCTGCACTTGTACTCTTGGTTAGAACTCTGCAACTATCCTCTGATCTAACTATGGAGCTTCTACATTTCCGCAGCAAAGTCTTCTGCTCCAACACTCCTGATCTCACTCTGTTCCAAGTCTCTCAACTCAGATACTCCCTTAGGTTGCATTCCATACAATATTTGGAATGGGATCCTTCCAGTGCTCCTGTTTGGTGAGTCATTGTATGCAAATTCTGCTTGTGGTAGAATTTGATCCCACTGATTATGATGCTTAGTGACCAGACTCCTCAATAAGTTTCCCAAACTTATTTTTACCACCTCAGTCTTGCCATCGATCTGAGGGTGATAAGTTGATCTGAAGGACAAATCTGTTCCCAATTTGTTCCACAACGTTCTCCAAAAATTACCAACAAATTTAGTGTCCCTGTCCGAGACAATGCTTATAAGTAGTCCATGAAGTCTCACAACTTCCTTGAAAAACATATTTTCAACATGTGTTGCATAATTGGTCTTCTGGCATGGGATAAAGTGTGCCATCTTTGAAAATCTATTCACCACCACAAATATGGAATCAAACCCTCTTTGTGTTCTTGGCAGTCCCAACACAAAATCCATGCTTATTGCATCCCAAGGCCTCTCCAGTATTGGCAATGGTTGATACAATCCAATGTTATGTCTTTTTCCTTTTTCATGTTGGCGGATTCTACATCTGTTCACAAACTTTATCACTTCTGTTCTCATACCTGGCCAATAGTATGAACTTCTCAACTGTGCAAATGTTTTATCATGGCCGAAATTTCCAGCCAATCCTCCACTATGATTTTCCTTCAAAAGGTTATCCCTCATTGAGCATTTTGGTATGCACAACTGATTGCCCTTGAACAATAATCCCTCTTGAATCATGTGTTATGCCCACCGCCTCTTGTCTCTCAGCACAGGATTTTCACATGCTTCATATACTTCCTTGAAATATGCATCATCACAATACATATCCTTAAGGTGTTCAAACCCCAAGGTCTTCACCTGAAATTCCCGTAGAATCAAACATCTCCTACTCAATGCATCGACAAATTTGTTAGCATTCCCAACAATATATTTTATGACAAAAGTAAAATTCTGCATAAACTCAACCCATTTTGCATGCCTCTAATTCAATTTTTCCTGTCTAGTTATGAATTGTAAAGCCTGGTTATCGCTATACAAGACAAATTCTCATGGGACAAGGTAGTGTATCCACTTATTCAAGGCTTGAATTATGGCATAAAACTCCTTATCATATGTGTATTATTTTCTCTTAGTCTCATTCAGATTCTCACTGAAATAGGCAATAGGTCTATTATACTGGCTCAAAACTACTCCAATTGCAACTCCACTTGCATCACATCTCACCTGAAATTTCTTTTCAAAATTTGGCAAGACCAGAATTGGTCGTTCTGTTATTTTCTCCTCCAGTATATTGAAGCTCCTCTCAGCCTCCTCTATCCATTTAAAATACTTGTGCTTCTTCTTCACTGTATCCATCATTGGTGCACAAATTCCACTGAAGTCTATGATGAACTTCCTATAGAAGCTTGCTAATCCATGGAATCTCCTCACCTCAAACATACTCTTTGGTGATGACCATTCTTTAATTGCTTTCACCTTCTCTGGATCCATCTTCAGTTCATTTGAAGAGATCACAAAACCCAAGTAAATGAGTTATGTCTTCATAAAAGAGGACTTCTTCAGATTTATCAACAACTTCTCCTGTTTTAGTCTCCTCATCATTAGTGTCAGGTGTCTCAAATGCTCCTCTTTAGTCCTGCTAAAGATCAGTATATCATCCAGATATACAACCAAAAACTTTCCAATGAAATCTTTTAGTATTTCATTCATCAACCTCATAAAAGTACTAGGGGAATTTGTTAAGACAAATAGCATAACAAGCCACTCATACAAACCTTCATTTGTCTTAAACATTGTCTTCCACTCCTCACCTTCTCTCATTCTAATTTGGTGATACCCACTTTTCAAATCTATTTTAGAAAAGAAATTTGCTCCACTTAAATAGTCCATTAAATCATCCATTCTTGGTAAAGGAAATCTATACATGATGGTGATCTTGTTAATGGATCTCGAGTCTATACACATTCTCCATCCTCCATCCTTCTTTGGATTCAATACAGTTGGTACTGTGCATGGAATCAAGCTCTCTTTGACCAAACCCTTGTCTAACAATTCCTGGAATTGGTTCTTTACTTCCTCATTCTCTCGAGGTGTCAATCTAAATGTTGTTTTGTTTGGCAGACTTGCTCCTGGTATCAAGTCAATATGGTGGTTGATACTTTTGATGGGTGGCAATGAGTTAGGAATCTCATCCACCACTATGCCAACAAAATTATCCAACAATTCCTGAACTTCTTTAGGCAAATAATCCATCGAAGTAATTGTAAGGATAACTCTGAGTTTCCTCACCATAGTGAATTGCATCTCCTATTCTTTCTTAAATTCTTTTAGGAGTTCCTTCCCGCTCATGAGAAGTATGCTTGTGTTGGCTTCCTCTTTCACTTTCTTCTCCTCTATTGGAAGAAACATGTGTGTTCTACCATTCTTCTCCAAGGTGTGTGTATTCTTCCTCCCATCATGAATGAATATCCTGTCAAACTTCCATTGTAATATGCCCCGGTAGTGCCCCAGTTATATTATGAATTGTAATCATGTTTGTAGGCTAGTGAGACAAGTATTGATAAGCTGGTGGGATTATGTGTTTATTAGGCCGGAGAGACTAAGTGTTAAAGGCTAGGAGCCTGTTTTTGTATATGTAATTATGCATAACATTAATAAAGATTAAACATCACTGCATGCAAACCGACCACGAAGAAAGAGTGATGGGGGACTAAGCTTCCACAAGGTGGGTAAGGGAAAGGGGGCTAAGAGGTTGGAAAGAGGGGATGAGGTTAGGGGCTTAAGTCCTTGGGAATAATAATTTATTATTATTCCAAAATGGTGTGAAAGGTATACTTTTATTCTAAGTTCCTGTGAAAAGGGAACGCATACTTGTTGGAGTGCATGCAGCTTCATGGGCGACATGTGTCGGCCCAGGAACATGCAATTTAACCCAAGAATTGAGCCGTTATGAGGGTTCGTCCTACATTCTTGCATCTGTTGTCTGAATCGTGTTCCTTTGAGTCTGATCTCTGCATACCTCACGCATCTCTAAAACCCTAAACCATGAGACCTCTGTGATCGACCGATGTATTTCCATGAATTCTATCTGGTCTCTCTGTTTGGCCTCCATCATCAACCTCTGCATAATTTTCTTGTCACACATCCTAAAACCGGTAATTCGTGGGTCAATATGTGTCTTCTGTGGAACCCGACACCTGGGTAATCGCCTGAGTGTGTTGTGTCTTAGTGTCTGGTCGTTGCCATTTTCGGGCCTATGCCCATTTTCTGTTCTGTTCGTCATCCTTGTGTCAACTGAGTGTTGATGCTTTTGCGGTTACCCTCACCAGGTTGGAATTGAGTTGAAGAGTGTGCTAAAGAAGAGGTTTTTTAGGCTCATGGTAGAAGAGGCAGTTTGTCATGCCTGTGAGAAACTCTCTCCAGGTGAGAGAGTCTGCTGGGAAGTGGTTTTCTCATCCAGAGACTCCAAGTTCAGCAAGCGCTGCTCCTGTGGAGAAGTGTCAGGTAAAAGCTCAATGGCGGTGCGAAGGGTGGGGATTTTGCACTCGATGGGAAGAGTTGCCTCGACCCCATGGACTAAGTGAAACGGCGTGAAACCCGTGGCGGT
>SNQJ01S0163685.1:0-14077 GCA_010110895.2 Picea sitchensis | reverse complement strand
ATATAAGTATCAAATTTTTGATACCACATCCTTGGTGATTGTTTTAAACCATACAGGGACTTTTTCAGCTTGCATACCAACTCCTTCTTTCCCTTCACAACATAACCTTCTGGTTGCTTCATATAGATTTCTTCTTCCAGATCCCCATATAGGAATGTTGTATTCACATCCATCTGTTCTACTTCAAAATCAAATGCAACAACAACAGATAACAAAAATATTATAGAGGTTAACTTGGAAACAAGAGAAAAAATCTCACCAAAATCAATTCCCTCAACATGGGAATAACCCTTTGCTACTAACCGAGCTTTGTATTTCTCCACTTTTCCTTCTGCATTCAGCTTCTTTTTAAATAACCATTTGATGCCAATGTGTTTTCTTCCAGTGAGAAAATCCACTAGATCCCAATCCTCATTCTTATCCAAATATTCCATTTCTTCATCCATGGCCCTTTTCTAGAGATTTCCATTCTCTGAATCCACTGCCTCTCTGATAGTTCTAGGATCATCATTAGTAATAGACAAAGAAAAATTTAAACATAAATCAGATGGAGTATACCTTTCCGGTAGCCTTCTTTCTTGAATCGATCTCCTCAATACTAGAGTATGAGGATCTTCTTCCTCTGATTCGTGTTCTTCTGTAGAGTCTGATTCATCATCCTTTAAATCAAACTCTATCTTCCCCGGTTCTTCCTTACTTGGTAGGAATTCTTGTTTAACAACATCCTTCATTTTTCTAAATACCACATCTTGGCTATACACTACCTTATTATTTTCTAGTCTCCAAAGGTTATAACCTTTGAGACCATTTTTATATCCAATAAAGATACACTTTTCAACCTTCTTATCTAGCTTACTCATGTTTTCCTTTGGAACATAAACATATGCATCACAACCAAATACCTTGATATGTGTGAGAGAAGGTTCCTTACCATTTCATACATCTTGTGGAGTCTTTTCATCCAACACTGATGAGGGTGATCTATTGACCAGGTAACATGCGGTACCCACTCCCTCTGCCCAGAATTCTTTCTCTAACCCGACACCACTGAGCATGCACCTTGCTTTTTCCGTCAACGTATTGTTCATCCTTTCTGCAACTCCATTTTTCTGAGGTGTATATGGAGTAGTCTTATTCCTTTGTATACCGCACTTCTTACAAAATTCTTCAAATTCATTCCCGTAGAACTCTCCGCCATTATCTGTCCTCAACACCTTAATTATTTTCTCTATTTGATTCTCAACAAGATCCTTAAACTCTTTAAACCTGTCAAAGACTTTGGATTTCTTCCTGAGGAAATATATCCAAGTATTCCTCTAGAAGTCATCACTAAATGAGACGTAGTACACAGATTTTCCCAATGATGGGACCGACCCATGTCCAAAAATATCACTGCAAACTAGCTGTAAGATTCCTTCTACCCTCTTTGCACCAGAGGGGAATCTTACCCGATTTTTCTTCCCATATAGACAATGTTCAGAAAATTAAAAATCCAGAGAGAAGTTAGGCATACCTTCAACCATACCTTTATCGTGTAGTAATCAAAGATCCTTCTCTCCGATATGCCCCAGTATTTGATGCCACAACATAACCTTTTCTCCAGAGACTGTAGGAGTTCTTTCTTCTTCAACTCCAATATCAGGAACAATGGAACTATTACACCCATCACTAATAGTGCTTCCTTCCAGCTTATACAGAGTTCCAAACTGAACTCCTTTCAGGAACACCATTTCTCCTCGAACCATCCTGCAAGTTTCCTTTTCAAATATTGTTTTTACCCCTGCATCGTCCATTTTTCTTGCAGAAATAAAATTTCTAGCCAAACCTGTGATGGCGACGCAGCCCCTTCACAACCCACAGGTTAGAAGGTCCATGTGCACATAGGATCTTTCCTTTACCACTGGCCCGAAGAACTCTAAACGGTTCTTCTATTTCCCTATCGGGAAATCTTCACCCACAACAAATCCTCGTGGGATCCCCTCTTTTCACTTAGGAGATCGGATTTCGCGACTTTGCGAATCCAATGGTCAAGCGTTGGTCTCTCGAATCCCCGAAACCCGAAACAGTCAACGCTGATCTTTTCATTTCTTTATCGGGATTTCTCTTATCGTGATTTCGGCGATCACGATGTCGAGAAACTTGTTCCCGCGATCAACTGATTGTCGATTACCCGGGATGCACCTTCAGCATTTAGCCCCTGGGCTATCTCTTGGCCCACATGATCAATTCTCATATGACCACAGCCATATGTCCTTCGGGATTTATTGATGCGAGAGCCCGATCTCTCGACTCCTGATATCTTGACACACGAAATGCCGAAATAACTATTTTCCCGACCTTCCCTTCCTTTCATGATTTTGGGCTTTTAAATTCCGAAAAGCATGAACCTCTTGTCTACGGGATCCCCGATCCTTCGAATCCCGATACCCCGACGTGACGTCAACTAGGCCCACAATGTGGAGTTCTCACCTTTTCATGTTTTCGCCACTCGTGAAGTCGAAAGACTTCCTCTTCTAACCTCCGATGTCCGAGTCCCTGATAGGGAGGATCTCGCGACACGTGTCTTCTTCCAAACGAATGGTCCAGATCCTGAGCTTCGGATGTTAAGCTCCCGGACTTCCACCTCCGGACTCTTGAACTCCCGAACGTCGAATTCCCGATATGAACTCCTACAGGACTTTCATTTATGTTCTGCTGTATGAGGGCTTAACTCCCTCGCAACTCCTGACAGCTCTAACGAATGTCAGGTTCTCCGCTCAAGATCTAATGAATCAGACCATTTCTCCTGTGCACTTCTCCTGTGCTACCTCCTGGACGTGAAGACCTTTCAACGGTCCAGATCCCTCTGGCTGGAACCAATGGAAACTGTTGTTCCTCCTGAGTTTTGGGTACTCATAACTCATCAAAGGGTTCTGTAGGTTCTGTACTTCTTGCAGTTATGACTTTGCACATAAAATCACTCACCCCCTGAGCTTATCCTTCTTTTCGAATCCTCGAAGGATTCTTCAACTTCTGTGCTATCCACCCTGAGCTTTCCTATAGATTTGACCTCCAGGGGAAAATTGTCCTTTTTCCTTTCTCCTTCAGATGGAGAATTCAGATGCCCCGCTGGCTCTCCGTCTACCGAAGCAACCTATTGCTGAGTATTTTCGGGTATTCAATAACCCTGTGAAGATCCCTCAGTGGATTCTTCTTTAAGTTTCATAACTCAAAGAGTTCTCTTCCCCTTATGCCTATCTGCACACCTACTCAATGCCCTCCTGGTAGAGTATCATCTCACAAAACGTCCAATAGTTTTTTCCTCTTTCTGTGCCCTCTATGCACACGCTCAATGCCCTTCTGGCAGAGCTCTCAAAATCCTTAGTGATTCTGTTTCTTCAGTGAACTCTCTGCAAAATTCTTCCTTTGTGCACTCCTTGCACTGGCTCAATGCCCACCTGGCAGAGCTTCACATAACTCCTCAGAGCTTCTGTCTGCAACTGTGTATCTCCTACACAACCTTGCCTTATAAGGTGTTCAACAACCTCATAAGTCTCCTCCGAGTTGTTGATTCCAGTTTCTGTGCCGCAACACGTCTTTGTCTGAACCTGCAAAATTCAAAAGTGCTTCAGTGCACTGGTATTCAGAGACCATAGTACTCTGTCATGCCCTCCTGACATGAAACCTCAAAAACCTTCACCTGAAATCAGACACACTCCTGCAAATGCAAACCTACAACATACATCTACAACATACAAAAGAACACTCACAGACATTCATTTAACACATAGTCATGCAGGAAAAACTGCTATTTGTATTAAATATGGCAAATGCCTGTATTTATAAAGGTGTTCCTGAGCATGACCTGTAACAAGGTCTCGGCTCCTTCTCGTCTTCTCTCTACTTGCAGATTCTAACTCTACTATGCTCTCCCTTCTTACTTTTTTTAAAAAGAGATACTAAAATCCCTTTTTACCTGAGGGGCTCTTTGAGCTCTTCCCTCCAATCTACGTACCCTATTTAATTACATTGAATGGGCTGTCTAGTCTGTTATCCAATTCTAGATCTCATCCTTACAATCATTTAAAGGCTGATCTATTCTACGCCTGCACAAAAGAATCATTAAATTACATTCAATTCAAATTTTAAATGAGGACTGCGCCTCTCTTCATCACACGATTTGAATTTGCTGACATGGAGAGATGCTCCTGCATCATACTCCTCAGCTACAAAATTCATGATCTCCTGCTCATGAGTTTCCCATCTCAACTGTGGAAATCCTCCTGGATCCCAAACCATCCTCTGGAGCTATTCATTCACTTCATCTCTCTACTGTTGTTGCTGCTGCTTCTGCGTTACTGTTGCTTCCTTCCCTCTACTCAGCCTCTCCTTGCTGACAGTTTCTGCCGACCGGATCATCAGCTCTCTGATCATGTCGATCACTTTGTCCAACTGCTCCAATGGTTGGCCTTGTTCATGCAGTTTCCTCGGCTACAAAAATTTTTGGCACATGGGTAGATCACTGTGATCTCCCATGCCTTCTCCATATGCTTCCAACTTCACCTGTTGGATGTGCATGCCCTGCACCTTCACCCTTCTCTCTAGGGATTCAATCTTCTCATAAAAATCATCCAAACTAATGTTGTTTGCTGCTTCTTCTTCTGCTGCAAACTCCCATGTTGTAGTCTTTTCAGTCTCCTGGCTGAAAATATTGAGCCACTCCTTAGAATGCTCATCATCCTCTCCTGCTTGGGTAGCTTCAGATATCTACTCCAATTCCCCTTCCCTGACAGTCGCAACTGGTTGTTCCGCTTCTGTGGTTGTTGCATTTGCAACCCAGATTTCTACCTCCTCTTGGGCAAGTGGTACGAATATCTCGATTCCCCCAATCATTATAAGGCTCCTCATATCGTCCTCTTGGATGGTGAAAGTTTTTAACTTGTCATCATATTCATTCACATGGCTTGGAAAACCACATGAATCTTCATTCTCTATCAGTTGCATCTACTGATCCAAACTCACCTCTGAGTTTATGAGACTCTTAGATAGTCTCATCTGTTCATCCCTGCCCACCTGGAAATATAGGATGCTTCTACTGCCCTCCTGGAAGTTCTTGAGATCTTCAACTGATCCCATTTTGTTCTATTCGCTGATAATTCTCCCAGTCTCTGGTTCACATATCTGAACCATCTCCTCAGGTCCGTCGAGGTTTTCAATATGCCTCAACCATCCTTTTAATAGTCTACGCTGTCTTCTAGCCATCAACTCCTTGACAAGACATTTGGATTTTGTCTTCATCATGGGCCATTCATATACCCATCTCATCTTGGATTTCTACTACATCCGCAGTTCAAGCTCTTCCATTCTTGCCCTGATGTTGGCAAGTTATTTCCCCCTTTCGCCTGTACTCAACATCTCTGGGTTTTTTCTACCAGCATACCTACGACCTTCAGTAGCCATGTTTTTGTCTCTGTCTGCCTTCCTGGCAAATCTGCTACTCACTCCTGCAAACTTGAGTGCTTCAGCCTCTTCCTACAGTCCTGCTAACTGTCTTCTTGATTGTTGCTTGCCCGCAAACAATCACCACAGAGTTTCAGTACTCTTCTTTCTTCATTTTCCTTCTCCCTCTGCTTGAAATATACAAACAAAGTTCTCGCTCTGATACCAAAACTTGACGGCGACGCAGCCCCTTCACAACCCGCAGGTCGGAAGGTCCACGTGCACACATGATCTCTCCTTTACCACTAGCCTGAAGAACTCTAAACGGTTCTTCTATTTCCCTATTGGGAAATCTGCACCCACAGTGAATCCTTGTGGGATCCCCTCTTTTCACTTAGGAGATCAGATTTTGCGACTTCGTGAATCCAATGGTCAAGCGTTGGTCTCTCGAATCCCCGAAACCCAAAACAGTCAACGCTGAACTTTTCCTTTCTTTATTGGGATTTCCCTTATTGCGATTTCAGTGATCGTGATGTCGAGAAACTTGTTCCCACAATCAACCGATTGTCGATTACCCGGGATGCACCTTCAACATTTATCCCCTGGGCTATCTCTTGGCCCACATGATCAATTCTCATATGACCACAACCATATGTCCTTCGGGATTTATTGATGCGAGAGCCCGATCTCTCGACTCCCGATATCCCGACACATGAAATGCCGAAATAACTGTTGTCCCAACCTTCCCTTCCTTTCTCGATTTTGGTCTTTTAAATGACGAAAATCATGAACCTCTTGTCCATGGGATCCCCGATCCTTCGAATCCCGATACCCCGACATGACGTCAACTAGGCCCACAACGTCTAGCTCTCTCCTTTTTCGTGTTTTCTCCACTCGTGAAGTCGAAAGACTTCCTCTTCTAACCTATGATGTCTGAGTACCTGATAGGGAGGATCTCGTGACATGTGTCCTCTGTCGAACGAATGGTCCAGATCTCGAGCTTCAGATCTTAAGCTCTCAGACTTCCGCCTATGGACTCTCGAACTCCCGAATGCCGAATTCTCGATATGAACTCCTTCGGGACTTTTGCTTCTGTTCTGCTGTATGAGGGCTTAACTCCCTCGCAACTCCTGACAGATCTAATGGCTGTCGGGTTCTCTGTTCAAGATCTGATGACTCAGACCATTTCTCCTGTGCACTTCTCCTGTGCTACCTCCTGGACGTGAAGACCTTTCAACGGTCCAGATCCCTCTAGCTGGATCTAATGGCAACTGTTGTTCCTCCTAAGTTTTGGGTACTCATAACTCATCAAAGGATTTTGTAGCTTTTTCACTTCTTACAGTTATGACTTTGCGCATAAAAGCACTCGCCCCCTGAGCTTATCCTTCTTTTCAAATCCTCAAATGATTCTTCAACTTCTGTGCCTCTGCAGGGTATTCTCGTGCACACAAAGGTGCTATCCACCCTGAGCTTTCCTGTAGCTTCAACCTCCAAGGGAAACTTGTCCTTTTTCCTTTCTCCTTCAGATGGAGAAATCATATGCCCCCCTAGCTCTCCGTCTACCCAAGCAACCTATTGCTGAGTATTTCCGGGTATTCAGTAACCCTGCGAAGATCCCTCAGTGGATTCTTCTTTAAGTTTCAGAACTCAAAGAGTTCTCTTCCCCCTGTGCCTATCTGCACACCTACTCAATGCCCTCCTAGCAGAGTATCATCTCACAAAACTTCCAGCAGTTTTGTCCTCTTTCTGTGCCCTCTATGCACCTTCTCAATGCCCTTCTGGCAGAGCTCTCAGAATCCTTAGTGATTTTGTTTCTTCAGTGAACTCTCTGCAAAATTCTTCCTTTGTGCACTCCTTGAACTGGCTCAATGGCCACCTGACAAAGCTTCACAGAACTCCTTAGAGCTTCTGTCTACAACTGTGTATCTCCTACACAGCCTTGCCTCCTAAGGTGTTCAACAACCTCATAAGTCTCCTCCGAGTTGTTGATTCCAATTTCTGTGTCGCAGCACGTCTTTTTCTGAACCCGCAAAATTCAAAAGTGCTTCAGTGCACTGGTATTCAGAGACCACAGTACTCTGTCATGCCCTCCTGACATGAAATCTCAAAGAACTTCACCTGAAATTAGACACACTCCTTCAAATGCAAACCTACAACATACATCTACAACATAGAAAAGAACACTCACAAACATTCATTTAACACATAGTCATGCAGGAAAACTGCTATTTGTATTAAATATGGCAAACGACTGTATTTACAAGGTGTTCCTAAGCACGGCCTGTAACAAGGTCTCGGATCCTTCTCTTCTGCTCTCTACTCGCAGATTCTAACTCTACTATGCTCTCCCTGCTTACTTTTTTTAAAATGAGATACTAAAATCCCTTTTTACCTGAGGGGCTCTTTGAGCTCTTCCCTCCAATCTACCTACCCTATTTAATTACATTGAATGGGTTGTCTAGTCCGTTATCCAGATGTAGATCTCAACCTTACAATCATTTAAAGGTCGATCTACTCTACGCCTGCACAAAGGAACGACTCTATGGCTCAACAACGTAATCATTAAATTACATTCAATTCAAATTTTAAATGAGGATTGTGCCTCTCTTCATCACGCGATTTGAATTCGTTGATGTGGTTGGCTGGCTGGTTGGATGACGTGGAGAGATGCTCCTGCATCAACTTGGGATGTGAAGAACACCAGGAAATATTCTAATCCTTCCATATATGAGCCTCAACTTGACTCTTCATCGTCCTATGATTCTCGTTGTCGAATCATCACCTAAGAAAACATTACCTCCTTCATATCTTTCATATTCGCAGAACCAATCCTTGTGGGGAGTCATATGAAAGGATGCACCAGATTCAATGAACCATGCCTCATGATCTACATGTGTGCTTGAAGAAGCCAAGTACACATCCCCTACTTCTTCCTTGGAGGTCTTTTCTTCTGTAGAATGAGATTGTTCAGATCCCTTCTTTTTCTCAACCTCAGATCTACACTGCTTCTTGTAGTGCCCCTCTTTTCCACATCTCCAACATACCCTTACAAAATTTCCAGGAGATTTAGATCTACCCTTATACTTAGATATCCCACTTGAGAAATTAGATCTATTTCTTTCCTGGTAACGTCCTCTTGAAAATAATGTGTTTGTTCTCTATCCTTCCATATTCTTCTATCTCATCTCCTCTGACAACAAGGATGAGACCACTTCTTCAAACTTCAAGGCAGTTGTATTACTACCTATTCCCACAGCTAGACCATCCCAGGAGTCTGGTAAAGAACATAATAAAATGATACATTTATCTTCATCTAAAATTTTAATCTCAACAGATACTAACTAACTTACCATAGTATTGAAGGCGTTCAAATGCTCTGCCACTGAGTCTCCATCTCTCATCCTCAGGTTATAGATCTTCTTTCTCGGGAATATTTTATTTATTAGGGACTTAGACTTATACAACTTACCCAACTTTTCCCATAAATCCTTAGTTGTAGATTCCTCTGACACATTCAGTAATACTAAATCAGAGAGACACAGTCAGATTGTGCTCTTTGCCTTCCGATCCAACTTTTTCAAGTCATCTACTGAAGTTCTTGTAGGTGCAGTGCCTAGATCTACCATGATCCACTGATATCTGTCCACCAACATATCTTCCATATTGAGCTTCCACAACTCAAAACTTTTCCCATTAAACTTCTCGATCTCCATCTTAGAATTGTTTGCCATCTCTTTTCACCTGAAAAATCAATACCACAGATCTCCCATTGTAACAAGGCTTATCACAGTCCCGAGCCAAACCCTTGACCACAAAGGCATCCCCCTAAAGACAATAAATATATGATACAAATGTATAGTTTAACCTTGTACAATATCTACTGCAAACATATATTCAATAAAAGAAAAGAAAAGATACAATGGCAAATACAAATATTACAAAGATATTTTTCCCTTGGAAACCCAAACCGGGAAAACCAACATATTCTATATTCATGCATTGTGATACATTGTTTACATAAAATATGCATATAGGAGCTAGCGGCATCAAAAAACCTAACCTAATGACCTGGATTAGTCCAAAACCCTAATTCCTTAACCGGAAATAGAAAACCATCGGCAAAAACCATGTGTAAAAAAACCACCTAAATACGTGACATGTTTCTCGAGGCAAGTGCCATGTTTCCTGGGGCAGGTGACACTACTACTCATGAAAATAATATAACACATACCAAACAAAGGGAAGCCATGTTAGAGGATTTCAAGTGTGGAGTGTGACAAACTCCTGAAGTCCCGAAGGCCGAAGTAGATCGCAACTGTCTATTGCGAAGGACAGGCATCAAGAGATCATGTACTTCGGGTGGAAGTACTTCGGGAGCAGGTAAGTGCTGTGAATTTGAAACTCTCAAAGCCTGAAGTGTCGAAATCGCTCATAGTCGTTGATCGTGAAGGAGGACACGCGTCGGTAGATCGTGAACTCTGGGGAAAAGTGCTTCGGGCAAAAGCGAGCATAGAGGAGTTGAAACTCCCGAAGAGTCGAAGTGGTGAGTCATGATGAAATCACCTGGAGGTGACATGGACACATGGGATGTGTGCCACGTTTCGGTGGGTTTAGAACTCATGGAATATTGAACTGGAATTTGGAATGTGACGAGTGTCAGCCATTTGAATGGGCCACGTATCAGTCTCTAGTATTCCACCATCTGGCATCCTGTGTGAGCAGGGTTAGTGGGGCCTGAGGTTATGAAACATAGTTAATGGTCGGAGGACCCAAAGTGGCATTAATCACGATACATATAGATCAATGGCTAGAAGGCATTGCGGGGACCCAAGTTGCACGGAAGCTAATTCTCCAAGGCGGTCCTGCAATCCAAACTACGGTTTCACTAAGGGGTTATGTGTCAGCATTAGAAGAATTGTAGGATGAAAGGCGGGTTACTCCAAACCACTATTTCATGCCCCCACAATTGGGAAAAAGTTAAGTGACGTGACGTAATACCGTCGCCTAAGGTGATGTGGGAGTGTTCAGAGATTAATGGTTCAGGCTATGTAGATGTGAAATCTTCTAAATTCCCAAAGTCCCGGAACACAAACACCTGAGGTTCCATAGTGAGTGTCATCCATTGGATGCTGGGTAGACGTGGACTGTTGATCCACTCTACTTCGCGAGTTCAGTAACTCAGAACTTAGAGAGATCATTGTTTTGTGCTTTGAAAATATTCTGAAGCCGAAGTTCGAAGGCCCGAGTAAGCACTTATTGATCTAGCTCTTGGTCATGACCCATGGTCGCGTGGGTTGGGGAATGAGAGAATGGGGATAGTGCCCAAAAACTTAGTAGAGCAGAGCTCTAAAAGAAGAAATATGCGGGGATTCTTTATTGAACGAGAATCACAGAGAATGAAAACCAAACGTTTTCTTGAATCAGATTTTTTATGAATTCTATGGAATTTGTTAAGGAATGATGGCCTAACAAATTCTGGTTGTTTGAACATTGTGTTTGCAAAAGTCTAATGAGTTCCAGAACCGAATAGAGTTTCCACTGAGTGCAAAGAAATGGAGGAGGCACTGAATGCTTCTAGTTCAGAGAACGAAGCTAAGGGATGGATGTTCATTTGGCAGTTGAAGGGTCGAACTCTAATGGGCATGGAGAAGAGATACATAAGGAAGGGAATATGATGAAAATCGTTGAAATACTGCAGAAAGATGCCCAAAATCACCGAGAAGACAACATAAATCACATGAAATCTAAGGAACAACAGGGACAATTCAACTTAAATTTGATGAAGAGTCTGGAGAGAATAGAAAAGAATTTGGACAAGGAGAGAGACTCAAGAAAAAAAGGGAGTCACCAGACTTCCGAGGGAAGAATATAAATGAGTGTTGGTAGACACCATCATCACTCCCAAGGTCGCTCCAAGAGGAGGGCACACAGTAGTTCAAGCCCATATCCTACCAAAAATCACAGGAGATCTGGAGTGGATGAACTGAAGGGAGAAATGAACAAGATTAATCCTCCTACATTTGATGGAGAACATAAGAAGGAGGAAGATGTCGAAACATGGTTTCTTGGCATGAGGAAATATTTCCAACTACAGAATTATTCCTCTCATGCAGAAAGAAGAATTGTGATGTATCAAGTGAAGGGAAAGACATCCATTTGGTGGGATCAACTTGTGCAGGTGAAACACATTAGAGAGAAAGATATCACTTGGAGATAATTCAAGAGGTATTTCGAGAAGAAATACTTGACTGAGAGATATTATGACATAAAGATGAAAGAGTTCTTTGAAATCAAGTTCGGTAGCATGACCATTGATGAATACGAATGAAGATTTTTGGAATTGATGAAGTATGTTATGTTCATCAAAGATGAGACTGTCAATATTCAAAGGTATATGAGTGGACTGCCACCTTCCATCGGTGACAAGATCTAGTATGATGACCCTAAGACTATGGAAGAAACTATAAGAAGAGTGAAATTCTTATATGAGCAGCAAAGAGAGAAGTCGACCTTCCGAAAGGCTTGGGAAGACAAGATGAAATTCCAGATGGATCAGAGGAAGAAGGGAACTAAGCCACCCTTTTTCAAAAACAACACTCAAGGACAACCATCATTTAGAGAGCTGAGAATGGCTGACGTAGGGGAACAAAGGCCAAGGAAGACACCCATTCAGTTTTGGGGTTGTCAGGGGAACCACAAGTACAGAGATTCTCACCACAAAAATGGCAAGGTGAGAGATGTCCATAATGTTCAGCAAGCTGAAACAGTGGAGGACATGGGAAATAGAATGCCAAGGATATACGCAACCCTAGACAACAAGCAAGCTGAATATCAATAGCACATGATTGAAGTGGAAGGTATGATCAACAACCATGCCTTTACTATTTTAATTGATCCAGGGGCTAGCCATAGTTATATAGATCCTAGATTGGTGGAGATTTTGCAATTGTCAAGAATCAAGCATGAAAAGTCTTGGTTAGTGAAGTTGGCTACAGGAACCAAGAGGAAAGTCACAAAATTAGTTAATTCTTGTCCAATGGACATGAATGGACTGAGAACAAAGGATGAATTGAACATTCTACCTTTAGGTTCTTATGACTGTCTAATTGGTATGGACTGGTTGGACCAGCACCATGCCGTCTTGGAATGTCATAAAAATGCATTCACTTTCCTTGATGAGGAAGGAAATTGGAAAATAGTCCAAGGAATTCCCAAAGTTGTTGCTATCAGAGAAATCTCAACAATGCAGTTGAAGAAGTGCTACAGAAAAAGTTGTCAATTATTTGCATCCCATGTGGAGGAAACACCTAAGGATAAGGTGTCAAGTATTGGAGATCATGCGGTACTAAAGGAGTTTGAATATGTATTTCAGGAGGTACCCAGACTACCCCCGAAGAGAGATATTGACATCTCTGTAAACTTGATGCCTGGAGCAACTCCAGTGTCAAAAGCGCCTTATAGAATGAGTATGCCAGAGATGAAAGAGCTGCAATTGCAGCTTGAAGAGATTCTAAAGAAGGGATATATACGCCCAATTGTGTCACCTTGGGGAGCGTCGGTCCTGTTCGTGAAGAAGAAGGATGGGACACTGATATTGTGTATCGATTTCAGAAAATTGAACAAAGTAACTATAAAGAAAAAATATCCTATGTCAAGGATTGATGACCTCTTCAATTAGTTGAAGGATGCTAAGATATTTTTGAAGATAGATCTCAGGTCTGGATATCACGAGGTAAGGATAAAGGATGAAAACATCAACAAGACCACCTTTAGAACAAGGTATGGTCATTACGAGTTCACAGTGGTGCCTTTTGGGTTGTCGAATGCACCCGTTGTTTTTATGTGTCTGATGAATGGTGTATTCAGGGACTATCTAGAAACTTTTGTCATAGTATTACTAGATGAAATTCTAGTGTAGTCCAAGTCGAAGGAAGAGAATGAACAATATTTGAGGATAGTGTTGCAGGTTCTAAGAGAGCACCAACTGTATGCCAAGTTGAGCAAGTGCTCGTTTTATCAGGAGTAGATCCATTACTTGGGGCATATTATTTCGAAGGATGGGATAGATGTAGAGCCTAAGAAGATCGAGGCCAACAAAGAATGGTCAGCACCAAAGAACATGATGGAATTTAGATCCTTTATGGGTATAGCTGGTTATTACAAAAGGTTTATCGCAGGGTTCTTAAGGATAGCTCACCCTATCACTTCCTTGCAAAGGAAGGAGAGGAAATTTTATTGGATAGAGGAATGTGAGAGAAGCTTCCAACAATTGAAGCAACTGTTAACCAGTGCTCCAATCCTGAGGATTGTAGATCCGAATGAATACTTTGTAGTGTGTACAGATGCATGAAAATAAGGACTGGGAGGAGTCCTCAGTCAAAATAGATTCATAATTTGTTATGAATCCAGAAAGTTGAAAGATCACAAAAGGAACTATGAAACTCACGATTTGGAGTTGGCAACCATAGTACAGGTTGTTAGGGTCCTAACCTACACATAGGTAGAACAATATATTCGAATCTAATAACGGTCAATATTAATAAGGCCTTTCAATAAAATAGAATAAGGTGGATGTAAGAAGACCTAATAGAAGCTTCCGCTTCTAGAAGGATCTTCCTCTAGATGCTTCTTTTTAGTATAAATAGGATTTGAGGGTATG
>SNQJ01S0163684.1:0-21302 GCA_010110895.2 Picea sitchensis | reverse complement strand
CATACCATACCATACCATTTCATATCATTGCATATAATGCATACCAATACCATTGCATGCGTACTAATACCATTTCATACCAATGCATAATAAATACCATTTTCAATACCATTGCATCCCATTTCATATCAATGCATACCATTGCATCCCATTGCATATCAATGCATACCATTGCATACCATTGCATATCAATGCATACCATTTCATACCAATACCATTGCATACCATACCATACCATAAAATTCCATACCATTGCATATTGTTGCATATTGTACCATACCATACCATTCCATTGCATACCAATGCATACCATTGCATATTGTTTCATATTGTACCATACCATACCATTCCATACCAATGCATAATAAATACCATTCCCAATACCATTGCATACCATTGCATACCAATACCACTACTTACCATTGCATACCAATACCACTACTTACCATTGCATACCAATGCCAATACCAATGCATACCATACAATACCATACCATACATGTTATCAAATAAAATTGTCAAAACCTTAAGGGCTTGTGGTTTCTACCTAAGTCTATATTTGTGCCTGTCTCTCCTCCTTTTGTAGACCCGATTGTAATTTTTTCCTCTCGGCTTGTAGTTTTTCTTCTCTCTGCCTTAGTCCATTTGATTGACCTATTTTCTCTAACCCCAATCACTTCTATCTTGACCTATGTCACTAATCATTTGTTTTCCTGAGCCCTTAGTCAATCGTCTAGGTAATTGTTCACAGAAACCACAGCCATAAGCACAAGCGCAACACTTAGAGCAGGCTGGTATGGACTTGAATAAAGCGAGTGAGCTAGATCAGCTTTCAACGACAGAGATCCATCAGGAAGATCAGATCGATGATAATCAGGCGATCGGGATCATAGAGTTGCAATAAGTATAACATCAGAGTTATGAAATCGCGAGTCCCATCGTAGCCATTGATACTGGGAAGCACACGTGGCGCAAGATTAGCATTTCGTTGACTTGCAGAATGGAGCAGTCAAAGGACAAATTCATGAGGATTCATGAAATTCGAAATCGTGAAATGATTTGAGCCATTCATTTCAGAAGGACACATGGTGCACGATTAGCAATTTTGTGGTTTCGCGAAATTGACCAGTCAAAGAGAAGAGTCTTTAGAACTCACAAAATGTGAAATAGAGAAAAGATCACAGTCGTTGATCAAAAGAAAGATCTGGACCGTTGAAATCCACATCTAGGCACACAAGTGAAGATCAAATATGGACCGTTAGATCTGAGCATGTGAAGGGAGATCTGGACCATCGATACAAAGGTAGATCAGGGTCGTCCGATGCAAGGGGACATGTGTCACTCTATCCAATAAATAATGATTTCATGACTCGAATATTTTAGCATGGAGCACAACGTGATTTCGTGAAATGAAAAATCGCGATGCGCCTGAGAGTTAGGCCCATGATCACAGCCCAAGGGCATATGGAAAGTGTGGCCAAAGAAAGGTAGGCACCTGATTGAGAGACAGGCGGATAAAGTTGTTCGAGGTGATGATCATGATCATCATATTCAAGGCAAATCCGACCATTGATCCAGATGGGCCATTTCGAGTTTTTGAGCATCGGGATATTTGAAATCAAGGGGAGTGAAAACTCCCAAAATGAGAAATCCCAAGATTTCATATGGATAAGCACGAGGTCACGGCCCACGATCACGTGGGGAAATAAATTGGTGTCACGCAAAAGGCTGAAGTGCCCGAGTTGGTCACAAAGAAAGATCTGCGTGGCCTCGAGGCACCAAAATTGACTAGAAGGAGTTGTGAGCTCGCCTGGAAAGCTCAAGAGTGTCAGGTCTTTTCCCTATCTCAATGAAAGTAGTTAATGAAAGTAGAGGGGTGGTTGGAACCTTATTCTATTCCATAAATGGAAAGCATGGAAGAATTGGTCATGGAGAGAGACTGCCAACCCAAACTTCCCTTGTCGGCATATTTTCCTGCAAAGCCCATACTGCTCTGATCTTGCGTCTGACAGAAGAATGAAAGTGTAGCTTCATAGAAGAAAATGTAGATGATAAGCCTTAAATGCAGTGACCAGAGCATGATTCTAGTGGGAGCTAGTAGTTCTGAGTATAAATAGTTAGTTTTGATATTTTCTTATGGTCGATGGTTGAGCTAAGCTCCCGTATTGTAAATTTTTAATGAAGCCTCTAGTTCTCTGGTTATGTGTTTCCATTTGAGACTTCTTGTTTAATGAAATTCAACTTTCTTATCATATCTTTTTCTTCTGATATTGAAGACTCAGGCACGGGTGATCCAGTCGAGTTCTTGTGACTGTATTTTAATGTATGTTTGATTGCAATATTGTTATGACGTTTTCAGTTTCCTGAATTTTTGGGTTCAAGAAGATCTTGTATTCAAATATTTTCCTCCTTAGGCTGCTTGAAGACCTGATGTCCATAGCAGACCTCTACATCTCCTCACTAGTTCTTCCCCCTACTCACCCTTTACTACAACTTACTGACTGAAGTTAAAGCAAGACCTCACTTTCTCATGCATTTCCTGGTTCGAATTTCTGAGTTAAAGTGATATTTTCTTGAGTTCACGCCCATTTGACCTCCTTTGATTTATTCTTCATGACATACAAACTGATGGGTACTAGGCTTACCTTTGCTACAATCTAGAGGTGACTTCTAGTGTGAACATTTTTAGTGTCGTTGTCAGGGATGAATTGAATATTTTTCCTGGGATTGAACGACAAAACTTACTAGTTCTGAAGGTGCATCAGAGCTTAGTACATCAGAGATTGCAACTGTGCACCTGGAGACTCCATTGATGTGAATCCACTATTTTAGTTGTGGATTCTAGAGGAAAACACACAAGGGCTACTCCACAGCTTCCTATAGAAACCCCTGAAGCTGGCCCAGAGAAAATTATCAGAAAGAGAAGGGCCCTTCAAGAAAGTAGTTCTACTACTGAACTAGGTATTTCTGATGATTTTCATTATCCTCTTGTAGAAACTCTGATATCTTCTTCTTGTTTTACTATTATATCGTCTATTGGAGTTTCCCGAAGTTTAAAGTTTGGGAGTGTTCCTGTTGAGTTTTATTCTCCTGGTTTTGGATTGGAAGGAGAAATCTTTGTCACTCCTATTTCCCCTGAGGTTGTACCTTGGTCTAGACCCTAGACCTTAGAATATTTTCCCACTCCGGTTTTATTACTCCTCCTCCGGTTAGAGTTACTGATTTTGAAGAAAGGGAAACCTCTGTTCCCTCTAGACCTGAGGCCTTTTCTCCATATCCTTAGTTGTTTCCCTTTGTTCCCAGAATCACGCCTCCAATATCCCCTGTCCGAACTCCATCTCCTCTTGGTTCTCCTCCAGTTCACATCGAAATGGCAGGTGCTAATCCTCCTAGGAACAAGATGGTTGAGATATTAGCTTCTAGATACACCCCTCTGGTCTTACCTTAGCCTATGAATTCTCTCCCAGCCACAAACTACCTTAAGTATATTCCCCAATTCATAAGGGAGGTAGACGCAACGACAAAATAACACCTTTCATCCTTTTATAGATTCACAGAGATTCAGGCCATCGAGAATGAAGTTGTGTGGATGAGAGTTTTTGTATAGAGCCTCGATGGTGATTCCAAGGAATGGTTTAAGGACTTGCCTCCTGGATCTATTTATGGGATTGTTGCTCTGGATGATGCATTCTTAAGGAATTGGGGGAATAAAAAATATTTCCTTTATTATATTACAGAATTTGGGGCACTTAAGAGAGAGGCGGGGGAATCTGTTTCAGACTTCTCGAAGAGATTTAATAAAATGTATAAAAGGATTCCAACCAAAGTTAATCCTACAAAAATCTCTACCAAAATGACTTATGATAATGCTTTCCACCCTGAATTTTTCCTATTGTTGAGAGAAAGAAGAGCTACCTCTTTGGCTCATATGCAAGATGTAGCCCTTGAAGTAGAATCCAATATATTGGAAACTGACAAACTTAGGGGTAAAGATGACAGAGACAAGGGAAAAGGTAGGTCTAAAACCCCAAATTCTAGTTCCTTTGTTTCCCCCCTTCAAACAGATGAAACAACCAAGCTACTAAAATCACGTTCTGCTAGAATGGAAAAGATCAAATTAGAAGGAAATTAGAATTACAGGAATCCCCAAAATGTTGATAACACAGGTAACTATAGGAGGCATAACAATGCTCCTCAGATTATCCAAAGAGACCAGAAGAATAGAGATAGAGATGATCAGAAAATCTAGACCCCTCTCCAAAATAATCTTGTTCCTGATGAAGAAGAAAGGGATGAAGACCTTGATCCCAAAATCCACTGTCTTGGGGACACCTCCTCTTTTCCTCACTTAACTCAGTTTGCATACGAGGAATCTCTCATGGACAGTCAACTGAATGAGTTGAGAAAAGGGGACAAGGCCAACAACAACCCCAATAGATATAACCTCAGGTCCAAGAAGAAAGAAGGAAATCCTAATTCTCCTGAGAAGCCTACCAGAGCAGAGAATCATGTTGAAGATGTAGCAGACGACAACAAAGGTAAGAAAGTTTGAACCCCCTCTCAAGTGGCCATAAATCCTGTCCTAGAAGTGAAAGAAATCCTAAATCATACATCCCCTTTTAATTTTGAGCATGAGGTTCAAAATATCAGGATCCCTGTACCCCTTTTAGATTTGGTCAAGCATGAAGATTTCAAAAGAATCCTCTCTAAGTTGTTGATTCTTGAACCCACAATTCATCCCACAGACTCGGTCAATTTGCAAGATGAAAAGCCAGTTGTCATATCAGGACCTTTGGTAGAAGATAGAGATGATTCCTCTCCACCCTTCTACAATTCATTGAACATCCATGATAAGGTGTTGCATAACTGCTTAATGGATTCAGGAGCATCCCACAGTCTTATGCCTAATATTGTCATGGAATAACTCGGGTTGGAAGTTACAAAAACCTACCATGACCTGTATTTCTTCAATTCCATGAAGGTGAAGTGCCTTAGATTTATCAAAGACCTGGTCGTCTCCCTGTTCCAGCTACCAATGAAGAGCATAGTCATGGATATCATAGTGGATGATGTTCCCCCTAAGTTTGGGATTCTCCTATCTAGATCTTGGATAAAGAGACTGGGGGGAACCTTGCAGATGGAGATTTCATACGCCACCATTCTTGTGTTCGGGGGTGAACAAAGGAGACTTTACAGGGAAGTTCATCTCGCATACATCATCAATGATGAAGTAAACCCCACCAATCATCCTATATTTTCACTTGACATTGATTTGGGGTCTAGTTTGTTACAACTCATTTATACTCCCGAGCCTCCCCTTGAAATCAGAAAGTAGTCCAATAATTTTCATGAAGATTATCCTCCAACTACTTATGTGTGGAAGATGTTTTTTGATGGAGCCTCTTCTAAGGAAGGGGCTGGTGTCGGAGTGGCTTTTGTGTCACCTTGTCAAGAAACTATACCTTTGTCCTATAAACTAGAATTTGAAGCTACCAACAACGTGGCAGAGTATGAGGCTCTTGTTTTGGGTTTAAGAGCTGCAAAAGACACGGGGATTGAAGAGCTAGTAGTATTTGGAGATGTTGAACTAGTTTTTCATCAGGTCAAAAATATTTATCAAGCCAAGCACCCTAGGCTTAAGACTTACATGAATGAGGTGTGAGACCTAATTGACAATTTCTTCTTAGATTTCAACATTTCATTTATTCCAAGAGAGGATAATACTATGGTTGTTTCTTTGACTGTCTCAGCAAGCCATTTCAGAATCCCACTACAACCTAAGCTTAATTATCATGTTGAGGTAAGATATAGACCCTTTTTACCTGACAATATCAAGCATTGGAGGGTGTTCAAGGATAATCTTGAAATCATAAAATTTCTTGAGTCTGTTGATGAGTTCTCTACATTACACATTAATCAGGATCATGATTCCGAAGGTGACCCTCATACTGATGTATTTCTAAATAAAATTGCTAATCACCATATTTTTTAGCTACCTAGAAACCACATTCCAAAGGGACTAGTTCCTTTAGAAAGATTGTTCAATGGGAAAGATGTGGAAGTAAAGTTTAAAGGCTCAACTGAGGATGTCGGTGTAACTGAGTGAAATATTGGTACAGAGGAGGATCCGCAGTTTTTCAAGTTTTCAAGTAGCCTGTCAAGGGAGCAAAGAGTCGAGTATGCTGAGTTATTGAAAGAATTTCTTGATGTGTTCGCCTGGACCTATGAAGACCTCATAACATACGACACAACCATCATTGAGAATAAGATCCCATTGAATGAGGAGGCCAAACCATTTAGGAAGAAATTAAGACAAATAAATCCTATTCTACTGCCTATTATGGAAAGGGAGGTAAATAATTTGTTGGACACCCAAATCATTGTCCCTTTGATATATTCTAAATGGGTCGCCAACTTGGTTCCAGTAAGGAAAAAGAACGAAGAAATAATATTCTGTGTTGATTTCAGGAACCTGAACAGAAGTTATAAGAAGGACAATTACCTTTTTCCAAAGATGGAACACATATTGCAGAGGGTTATAGGTGCATCTAGGATCTCCATGATTCATGGATTTTCTGGCTACAATCAGATCTTTGTCCTGCATAAAGACAGAGAAAAGACAACCTTCACCATTCCTTGGGGCACGTTCATGTATGAAAAAATTCCATTTGGGTTGATGAATGTAGGGGAAACCTTTCAACGAGCTATGGATATAGCTTTCATCGGAGAAAAAGACAAATTTGTGGTCATCTATTTGGATGATGCCACGGTTTTATCCAATTCTGATGTAGAGCATTGCGAGCATTTTAAAAGGGTTTTCTTAAAATGCAGGAAGTTTGGTCTCTCCTTAAACCCCAAGAAATCATTATTTTACATGAAAGAGGGGAAATTAATGGAGCATATAGTATCTGCTGAGGGAGTAAGAATTGATCCCAGCAGGGTGGAAGCGATCCAAACCTTGTCACTCCCTAGGTCCAGGAAAGAAGTCCAATCTTTCCTGGGAAAAATCAATTTTCTAAGAAGGTTTGTTTCAAATTTTGTTGAATTGGTGAAGCATGTCACAACCATGCTCAGGAAGGGAAATGAAGTAAAATGTACTGCTGAGTCCAGAGAATCCTTTATCCAAATCAAGAAGGCACTGACTGAAGCACCTGTGCTAATCAGTCATGATTATTCCAAGGATTTTTTTATCTTTTCCTTTGCTTCATTTTATACAATGGTCATTGTTTTACTACAAAAGAATGATGCAGGGCTAGAGAAACCTATTTTTTTTTTCAGAAGAGTACTAAGAGACGCAAAAGTCAGAAATGAAATCATGGAAAAGAAGGCCTGTGCCTTGTTGAAAGCCCTCAAATATTTTAGAGTCTATGTTCTACATTCGAAGGTCATTGCATATGTTCCTTCAGCTGTTGTGAAGGACATCCTCATCCAACCTAACATAGACGGGAGGAGGAGAAAGTGGATTTCCAGAATCCTTCAATTTGATCTAGAAATAAAACCCACCAAACTTGTTAAAGGCCAAGGTTTATCCAATTTGTTGGATGAATCTAATTGTAAATCTTTGGGGTTAATTTTAGCAGCACCTGCTCAGAAAATCAACAGGCTGAGTTTTCTCGTACAGGCCCACAAGTCATCCCTCCATTGGCAGAGTGCACCTGGTACAAAGAAATTAATTTTTTTTCTGAAAGAGTTGCGACCTCTAGATGGTATGGGAAAAAGAAAGGCAAGATCTCTTAAGCTCAAAGGAATTAAATATTGCCTTATTGAGTAGGTTTTTTATTGGAAAGACCCTCTGGGAATGCTTCTGAGATGTTTAGACCCACTAGAGGCCCAAAATATTATGTTTGATTTTCATGATAGCCTACGTGGGGGACATCACTTCTAGAGAACCACGACCTACAAAATTCTCAGGGCTGGGTATTTTTGGCCTACTCTGTTTACTGATGTATGTGCGAAAATTAGAGCTTGTATTAAATGTCAAAAATTTGCTGGGAAACAACAGCTAAAGTCCCTGCCTTTGAAGTCTGTGGTTTCTTCAGGGCCCTTCCAGCAATGGGGCCTAGACTTCATTGGGGAAATTCATCCTGCATCAAGTAGTTAGCACAGATGGATCCTGACTGCCACATATTATTTTACCAAGTGGATAGAAGTTATCCCCACAAGGATTACTTCTCATAAGGTGATCATTGGTTTTTTGGAGGATATTATAGTAAGGTTTGGTTTTCCAAACATAATCATCACTGATAATCCTGCATCCTTCAAGACTGAACCACTAACCAAGTTTTGTGAGCAGTTTGAAATTTCATTGATCCACTCTACCCCTTACTATCCACATGGCAATAGATTAGCAGAGTCCTCTAACAAAATCATAATAAAGATAATCAAAAGACTGTTAGAAGACAACAAGAAAGCATGGGATTCAAAGCTCAATTTTTCTCTGTGGGTTGACAGGGTGACAACAAAGAGGTTCCTGGATATCAACCCTTTCCATGTAGTATATGGACCTGAAGCAGTTTTTCCTTCTCGACTCACCTTGTTGGTGGAAAAGTTCTTCCAAGACTGTCAGGAAGAGCCTGATGACATGATCAAGAGAATACATCAATTGGTAGAAGTGCAGCAGGCTAGGGAGCAACTTCTAGAAAAAGCACATGAAAGTCAATAGAAGATCAAGAAAGCCTTCAACAGGAAGGCAAGAAAAGAGGATTTCCAGCTGGGAGATCTAGTACTCAAATGGGATGCACCAAATCAAGACAAGGGAAATCATGGTAAACTCGAATCCCTTTGGGTCAGACCCTTCAAAATTGTTGAGGCATTTTCAAATAATACTTACAGGTTGCAGAATCTAGAGGGTGATGAAGTTTTTGGTGGCCCAATAAATGGGCACTTCCTGAAAAAGTTTTGTGTTTAAAGCCGTAGTCGGCGTCCCACCATTGTAAATATCGTTCATGTTTTATGTTTATTTTGTTTTGTTTTTAATAGAAGACTCCACAACCCAACACTAAAGCACTGAATCCACGAAAGGAGTTCTTAGAGCCTTGCAGGGTGGACTTTATCCCCCATGGAGCCTAATGTTATCACATAAACTTGTCAAAACCTTAAGGGTTTGTGGTTGCTACCTAAGTCTGTATTTTTTCCTATCTCTCCTCCTTTTGCAGACCTGATTGTAATTTTTTCCTCTCGGCTTGTAGTTTTTCTTCTGTCTGCCTTCGTCCATTTGATTGACTCTGTTTCTCTAAGCCCGGTCACTTCTCTCTTGAACTCTATCACTGATCATTTGTTTTCCCGAGACCTCAGTCAGTCGTTCAGGTAATTGTTCACAAAAACCACAACCACAACCACAAGCACAACACTTAGAGCAGGTTGGTATGGAATTAAATCAAGCGAGTGAGAAAGATCATATTTCAATAGCAGAGATCCATCAAGCAGATCAGATCGATGACCATCGGACGATTGGGATCATAGAGTTGCACGAATTATAGTGCCAGAGTTATGAAATCGTGAGGCCCATCCTAGTCGTTGATCTTGCGAAGGACATGTGGCACAACATTATCATTTTGCTGACTCGCAGAATGGAGCAGTCAAAGGGCATATTCATAACGATTCACGAAATGAGAAATCGTGAAATGATTTGAGTCGTTCATTTCATAAGGAAATGTGGTGCACAATTAGCAATTTTGTGGTTTCGTGAGATGGAGCGGTCAAAGAGAAGAGTCTTTAGAACTCGCAGAATATGAAATAACGAAAAGATCATAGTCGTTGATCAAAAGAGAGATCTAGATCGTCTAAATCTACGTCTACGCGCACAGGTGAAGATCAAATATAGATCGTTAGATCCAAGCGTGTGAAGGGAGAGATGGACCGTCGGGGCAAAGGTAGATCAAGTTCGTCCGATGCAAGGGGACACATGTCACTCAATCCAAGCAATCGTTATTTCGCGACTCAGAGATTTCAGCATGGAGCACAATGTGAGTTCGTGAAACACAAAATCATGACGCGCCTGAGAGTTAGGCCCACGATCATAACCCAGGGGCATATGGAAAGCACGACTAAAGAAAGGTAGGCACTTGATTGAGTGACAAGTGGCTAAAGTTGTTCAACATGATGATCATGATCATCAGATTCAAGGCAAATCCGACCATTGATCCATATGGGTCATTCCGGGTTTTTGAGCATGAGGATATTTGAAATCAAGGGGAGTGAAAACTCCCAAAATGGGAAATCTCGATATTTCATATGGATGAGCATGAGGTCACAACTTGCATTCACATGAGGCAAGAAAGTGGAGCCACGCAAAATGATGAAGCACTCGAGTTGGTCACAGAGAAATATCTACGTGGCCTGGAGGCACCAGAATTTACTCAAAGGAGTCGTGAGATCGCCTGGAATGTTCAAGAGTGTCAGGTATTTTCCTGATCCCAATGACAGTAGTTAATGAAAGTAGAGGGGTGGTTGGAACCTCATTTCATTCCATAAATGGAAAGCATGGAAGAATTGGCCATGGAGACAGACTGTCAACCCAAAGTTCCCCTGTCATCATATTTTCCTGCAAAGCCCATACTGATCTGATCTTGCATCTGACAGAAGATTGAAAGTGCATATTCACAGAAGAAAATGTAGACGCTAAGCCTTAAATTCAGTGACCAGAGCATGCTCCAAGTGGGAGCTAGTAGTTTTGAGTATAAATGTTTAGTTTTGATCTTTTCTTATGCTCGATGGTTGAGCTAAGCTCCCGTATTGTAAAGTTTTAATGAAGTCTCTGGTTCTCTAGTTATGTGTTTCCATTTGAGACTTATTGTTTAATGACAGTCAACTTTCTTATCATCTCTTTTTCTTCTGATATTGAAGACTCGAGCATGGGTTATCCAATAAAGTTGTTGTGATTGTATTGTAATGTATATTTTATTTCAATATTCTTATGACGTTTTCAGTTTCCTAAAGTTTTGGGTTCAAGAAGATCTTGTATTCAAAGTTTTTCCTCCTTAAGCTGCTGTAAGACCTGATGTCCATAGCAGACCTCTACATATCCTCACCAGTTCTTCCCCCTACTCACCCTTTACTACAACTTACTGACTAAAGTTGAAGAAAGACCTCACTTGCTCATGCATTGCCTGGTTCGAATTTCTGAGTTAAAGCGATATTTTCTTGAGTTCACGCCCATTTGACATCCTTTAATTTACTCTTTGTGACATACAAACTGATGGGTATTGGGCTTACCTCAGCTGCAATCCATAGATGACTTCTAGTGCTAACAATACCAATGCATACCATTGCCAATACCATTTCATACCATTGCATACCATACCATACCATTGCAAGCCATTGCATGTTAAGGTTTAAGCTATTATTAGGTTTCTTTTCAATTTACTAGATAACCATAGGATAGATAAGATCACTGAGAGAAACACAATCACAAGAGTACATAATCATTTATCTTGGGAAACCCTCAAGGGGAAGAAAACCCAACAAAAATTCTTTAATATAGATTCAATAAACAAGTACCATAGCCAATCCAATGCCAAGACAATAAACCAAACACTAGAGAATATCCTCTCCCAAGCAATGTGCCTCTCTCTCTTCCTTCTTTCAGCAATTGGTAACTGCAACATCCTTCAATACTTGTGCACTAGATGAGTGAGCTGAGTGAATGAACAAATGAGTGTTTGGATTCCTTTATTTATACAAAATGGAAAGTGTTGAAAGGAGGTGTCTCTTCACTGGCGGTGATGACTTGTCTTTCTGGGTGGTTAAAACCACTTTAATTTGCCTGGGGTCCAACTTCTTAATTTTCATATTACAATTAGGGTTTGACCAATCCGAAAAATGGGATTTGGTCAATTACAATTCCTGACATGATCAATCCACAAAAGGGGATTGATATAATGAATAATAAATCAATAATAAATATAATACTCTTTGTAGTTACAATATTTCAACACTCCCCCTTAACAAGAAGGGTATTCTACAACATCATTAGGATAGAGGGAGAGGGAAACAACATCAATTGGGTAACGAAATCAACTAGAAAACATTATCAAATGGGTAACAACATCCATTGGATAACATCATCAATTAGGAAACAACATCCACTGGATAACATCATCAACTGGGAAACAACATCAAACAGGGTCAACTGTGAATTTTTTCGCGTCAGCCCTTATTGATAATCAATAAATCAATAAATCTGATGTCTTCTTCCTCAGCCAGTGTGTCAGCCCTTTCTCATCAATGCATTGGTGCCAGGTCACTATCTATCCTCAACTATCTCAATAAATTTTGTTCTCTTTGTCTTAGATGGAAGATACTCTTTATTATATTCACACAAAAGATGAGTTTTCCATTCATTTGTGTTCTCCTTCTTGTCAGTTATCTATCTGTCCATAGGGAGGACTACTACCGTATCTTCACTCCTAGTCATCCCGGAACTAGACAAGCTAAGATGCTATCATGGGAAGACTAGACTCCCTTTCCATGATCCATGCATGATCACGACAAAAACCTCAAGATACAACTAACCATTCCACATGGTAAAGGTTTATGTTCTAGGCTACTCAATCCTAGGAAAAAAGAGTATCTGCCCATTTCTCCTTGGAGAAACATCCACACCCTCTCTACAGGGTGGTCACACCCCTCTCTATGAGAGTATTCTAGCATGTCCCTAAAGCATCCAAAACTCAACACTTACTTGAATGAGGCCAGCAGCAAATTTGTCCTCGTTTCTCTACGAAGGTCTCTTCCATCTCTACAGAGGTCTCTTTTCTTTTCCTTTTCTATGAAGGTATACCTATGGGATTTCTCATTCCTTCTCTACGAAGGTCTCTTCCTTAATATCTTGGGTGCCTTCTTGAGGTTGAACATTTCTTTCTTTCTGACTACATACTCTATCAAAGCTGATCCCATCATCAACTATATATGAGTATCCATATTTATCTTCATCTTGAACATTTATGTTCTTCATCTTTAAGGCCTCCTGCTCCTATATAAATATTAGATATTGTCTAGTCTTTACTAAATTTCACCATATCATAGGGTCATATCATTGTTGTCTAAATTCTACAATTCAAGGCATAAGTTGGCTAATACGAGACTTACTTGCAATATGCTTTGAGATATGTCACTTAACCCAATCCCGTCATTAAAATAAGAGGTAATAAAATAAAACTATATCATGATTTCTATCAGAGTGGTACACATCCTTTTTAAGAAAAACTTGTTCAGCCATGTACACATCTGAAACCCTAAAATGCTAATCATGTGTAATAATTTTGAACTCTTTTTCACTCTGGCTATGAAATTACCAAATTTTCCCTTACTATTATAGCTAAACACGTACCTTTGTCTCTCATGGTGATCATACATGAAATAAATATTTTTATCTCTTTCTTTATCCTCTTCTTTGATACCTTCTTCATAAATCTGCATAGACACTAAAATAAAATGGGGTTAATTAACATTCTCACATAAATCTAACTTGTAATGATAAATTATTAAAGTAAAAACAAGATACTAAGAATAAACATGAATGCATATCTTTGTTTTGTGTGGGAACCTCCACGGACTGCACTATTTGTTATCTTTCTTCATATCAACTATCTTCAACATAAAGTACATAATCCTCAATTTCTACTAAATCTTTCTGAGGGAGGATATTCCTCTTCCTTTTCCACATGTGCTTGATGCTTTGTTTCCCTTTTCCTTGAGGAAAAGTCATAGGAAAAGTGTTCCAACTTTGACAGTTGTAGCATCTAATCTTTGAAACAACTTTCATCGTATATGGAACTCTTACGTAGTTAGCTTATTTATTGTTCTTCCTAAAGGAACTTCTTCTCTTCTTTTCAACTATAAGAGCTTCCTCTTCATCAACAATTAATGTCTTTTGTTGGTCTGTAAGTCTAGATTCTTCTTGTGTGCAATCTTCCCATAACCATCAAACTTGGGTAAATTGCTTCTTTCACACACTCCTTGTACAAAAGGAATCAAAATGTTGGAAACCCATTTAGGGTTGTTGTTACAATCTCTTTGTCACTAATGAAATATCCAATAGCTACTGAAAATTTGATCTCTGATTTGAGAAACTCATAAGATAGGATGAGACAAATTTTGAGTTTCCATCTTCATATTACAAAGCTGATTTCTTAAAGGAAAGATTTTGGATAATGTATTTTCTTTCATATAATATGTTGAGTGCTTCATACATTTGCCTTCATGTAGTTCTTAATATGAGGGATAAAGTGATCCTTTACTAAATATGACATAATTATCTTTTCTTTCTTTTCATTCTTCTTGTTCTTGGTATTTTTCTCTTCTGCCTCTGGTTAGGGGTACACCTTACATGTTCTAGTAGATCATTCTCATATAGAATCATATACAACATATGCTTCCAAGATTTCAGTTTCTAGATCCTTCCATCATGTCTTCTACCCTCATATTGGTATCCATTATTTCTTGTAGTAGAAACCTAGCCCTCACGGGCTATAGAAATAATAGAAATTAAATTTCTTGGATCACAGAAAACTGAACTCACTAAAAGATTATTATTATTTGAATTTGAGGCAAATGTACTAGTATAGTGATTCTGAAAATTCCAATTTATTATGGCTTGGACTGTGAAATTACGAATTTGCATCTTGGTTTTCTAGTACTTCTAGTTTTATGGTACTTATGGTTTTCACAGTACTTCTAGTGGGTGAAAACTAGGGTTTCACTTTCAGGAGTTCTATCCACTGAAAAGGTGAGTTGAAAGGTGTCGATGAGTTCCTTAGGCTAGGGCAAACTTTTCTATATGATCTTTGGGATGAAATTCATCTTCAGTAGCCCTAATAATTTTTCTTGTGCGACAACCAAGTGACATTTTTATTTTTCTTGTAAAATATTCTCTCTTCATATTAGCTCTGATACCATGTTAAGGTTTAAGCTATTATTATGTTTCTTTTCAATTTACACTAGATAACCATAGCATAGACAAGATCATTGAGAGAAACACAATCACAAGAATTACACAAGAATTTATCCGGAAACCCTCATGGGGAATAAACCCAACAAAACTTCTTTAATATAGATTCAATAACAAAGTACCATAGCCAATCCAATGCCAAGACCAATGAAGCCAAACACTAGAGATATCCTCTCCCAAGCAATGCACCTCTCTCTCTTCCTTCTTCTAGCGAATTAGCTACCTTCCTTCAATGCTTGTGCACTATATGGTGAGCTGAGTGAGTGAACAAATGGAGTGGTTGGCTTCCTTTATTTATATAATGTGGCTAAAGGTGTCTCTTCACTTGGTAGGGCCGACTTGTCTTTCGGGTGTTTAAAACCACTTTAATATGCACGGGGGCGACTTCTTAATTTGTATATTACAATTAGGGTTTGACCAATCTGAAAAGGGTTTTGGTCAATTACAATGCTCAACATGATCAATCCAAAGGGAATTTATTGACCTAATGAATAATAAATCAATAATAGATAGAATACTCTTTTGTAGTTACAATATTTCAACATTGCATGCACCATTGCATACCTACCAATACCATTGCATTGGACCATGAAAGGAGAGCATATTAACAAGATAATATCAAAAAAATTATCTCAGTGCATATATGTTATATACATTAATTTCATTGATTAATTAATTACGGAGGATCAGGAGGAGACCGTGGACAAAGAGCGTGGGCAGCGATATACCTACTAAATCAATGAGAGGAAAGTGGGTGGACATAGAATCGGATATAAAATCTGCATATACAATAAAGGTAAGAAGACAAAGTAACCTCAACCAAAGGAGGATGGTGTTTATGGATTCCCAAATGATACAACATAGACAAGATAAAGTTACATAAACTATGTTTTTTTTTTTTTTTTTTAAATCAAAACATGATATCAATATGTCAAATATATGAGTAAACTGAGGTTTTGTGTTGGATAACATATTAGTTGAAATGATATAATTGGTGTAATAAACACCATGGACTATATTTTGTATTATAGGGGCCATCATTGGCGATCACAACAAATCGTTCATATCAAATAAGGACACAGTGGATGTTGCAAGACATCAGGTAATCAAATTTTGACTTATCTTAGGAAGAATTTTGTGATACATCCATCCTTTTTCACATTATTATTAAGAATTTATAATTTAATAGTTATCCAATATTGAAATAAATTAATGCATGCTATTGATTATTTCATATGGATATTGGAGCAAGTGAACAGCCTGGGCATTCAACTAGAAAAAGAAAAAGACATATGTACATGGGTGTGGACCTAAAATTGTTAAATCACAAAGAACACAGTGGGTGAAAGAGGATATGAAAATGGGTCCTCTAGACAAAAAATAATTGCAGAAACGGGTTGATTGAACTTCAATATATTGATGTATATATGTTCATACCTTTTATATTTTAATTTTTTTAAGTCATATTTGATTATATTTCTTTGAAATTGATACATTTATGATTTATTTAATTGTTGCCAAACATTAAATAATGGTTGTGTTTGTTGATAGGTAGAATATGATGATGAAATAATGGCTACTAATACCCAAGATCCAATTGGGCTATTAATATTTGGACGAGATGATCCAAACCACCCTTTAAACCATACCAAGGTGAAAAAAGGATATTTAAAGAGAATTTGTCCACCTGATAAAATTGAATAGCTAATGCGATTAGCATACATTGATGACATGCCACCTAGCCTTACCGATGATGATCATGATAGTGAAAATGAAATGCATGAATAAGGATTGAATGAAGTGCTTATGGGTTTATTTTGGGATGGAAACAATTATGACAACAATGATCATATGGATGACAGTAATAATGAAAACAAGGTTAATTACCACCAATGTAATGTTGATGATAACAACCTGAAAGACTCAATCAAGCAAGTTGCGAAGACACCCATGCTCATATTGGGTGCAAGTAAAACCTCAAAAATGGCATGAACATTAATATTATTAGAAATCGAGTCACTATTTGGTTGATCAAACAAAGGATTCACCACCCTATTGAAGTGAGTTGAAATATATTTCTTAAAATTAATTTTCAATTGGTGTATGTAATTCATTTATGAATAGTCCTAATATAGATTGACATATCAAACATGTTCATCATAAGTCAAACATTCACTTGATATAATCTTTGGCAATCTTACAGGGCACTAAAACCAAAATATTTCCTAAAGAGAATGTGTTTCCATCAACTTGTAGAGAGGTGCGTTAGTTGTTGGTTGAGTTTGGGGATTGAATATAAGAAAATTCATTCATGTAAAATGATTTCATTTTATACAAAAATGAATATAAAAAAGTAAATTCCATGTATGCAAAGATGAGAGATATCGTACATATGTACAAGATCCTACAGTTCCAAATAAGGTCTTATGTCACTGTTCGCACAGGGGAAGACCGAGGTTTGACTCAAGAATGCACCAACAAGCCCTAACTCTTTTCCCTTTCGGCAACACCTGCAAATGAGATCGCAGTCTCTGAAGTAGCTATGGAGTTCGGGGACCGGATGTATACAACTAAGAGATACAAAGTGGATCAATACAGAACAACGGTATCTAGATATCGAATTTCCATCTTAGATCCTACTTCACACAACTATGCATCAGGAGCTAACGCGATAATGCAATAACAATATATCCATAAACAAGAGAACACAACATCAATCACACACAACACAAAAGTGTATGTGGTTCTGCCCTCTCCCTAGAGACTCACGCCCACCAGTATTCTTTATAATATATTAAGATGGAAGCCATTTCTTATCTGCGCTCTCTTAGCCAACATATCTTCTCTCTTTATATTTGTCTTCCCTCCGTACACACCCATTTCGCAGGGTTGATCTCCATGCCCAGTTGAAGATATTACAACATAGACTTCCCTCACTGCTCAATGCTTCTCTCTCCCAACAATAATCACACATAGAAATGATAATTTGGAATGATAATAACAACAACCAACCATCCTAGGTCTTCTTGACCTTTATTTATACATTACAATAGCTCACAAGCGGCCTTAGGCCGAAAAATAAGTGTCAAAACCCTAGATACAAAACCCTAGGGGTCTAAAGCCCTAGGTCAACTTAACCCACATTTCCAGGGCTTCGCCAACTTTAATGCTCCCCTTTCTTCGGCAATGTAAAGCATCCAATGATGGATTTTTCAGCTTGCTAATTTTTCCACAATCCATATTCCTTGTTTGATCCTATCCATCCTTGATATCCTCATCCAATGAATTTCTTTCTCTTACTTCACATCGTCTTTTATACTCTTACGCTCATTTTGACCTAGTATGGAATCCTTTGTGTCTTCATACCCAGTTCACATCCTTTATGCCTTAATATTCGCACTTCCACAGGGGCCAACAATCCCCAACACTCACACATTATTTCGTTCCAAGGAACCGGATCAGTCCTTCGATTTTTCTTTGACTTTGGAGTTTAGCGGAGCTTGTGATTTTTAGCTATCCTCCTTTCTTTAATGCGGACTATCTTTACATTTTACGGTACCCGGTTTCAAGCGCACCTAATTACCAGACCCTTTACATATATTGTTAGTAGAGTTGTGGTGGAGTTTGTCATATTAATACAATTTTAACCGGCTCTCATTCACCAAACTTTCCTTCCATTCTCCATTTCAAAGTCTTCAACTATGCAAATCCTCCTTATGTAACATAGGCAGCCTCATATGGCTGAAGCCAATGCATTCGAACTTTCACGGATGCTTCATGAACTTCCTGTCATATACGAGGAACAAATGCTTGCTTAAATGCCCATTCTTGATGTGTCTATCATGGTAGGCCTTCTGTCTTTCCTTATGCACGGTGATGATATCCGACTAATGACCAATGCATGAGCCTCTCTTGAATATCCTTCTATACCTGTTGATGATATCCAGCAATGACCAACTGCATGAGCCTCTCTTGAACAGATCTAGTGTCATCCATTTCTAAAAAGGCGACGATTCTTAAGCTTGGAACCAAATATTCCATCGAGACAACTGCTTCGAGACCATAAATGAACTTAAAGGGGGTCTGCATTGTTAGCTTCTTCCAAGTGGTACTATAGGCCCATAGTACTGTTAGTACTCTTAAATCCCAGTCATCCCTATTCACACTGAAAATATTCGTCAGCATTTTCTCCAAAATCTTGTTGAATGTTTCAACTATACCATTTGCTTTTGGATGGTAAGATGTGCTCTTCTGATGATGGACTGCAAATTCCTCAGTCAAGGCTTCAACAGTCTTATTGATGAAATGTGTTTCTTTATCTCTCATAAGGATCTTCGGCCATCCAAACCTGGTTATGATGTCATCAAATATGAAGCACGCAGTTGTAGTTGCACTACAGTCCTTAGCTTCTTGTGCTTCGGCCCATCTGGTCAAGTACTCTATCATAGTGACTATGTACCTTGCTCTTGTGCACTTCTGTGGTGGGTTTATAGGTCCCACGAAATCAATGGCCTATTTCTCAAATGCTTGTAGGGTCAGTTGTAGTACTAAAGGCATTTCATCTCTTCTGGATGGTTTTCCAACTCTTTGTCATACATCACAGGCTCTGTAATATTCCTTAGAATCTCTATGTAAGGCAGGACACCAAATTCCATCTCTAAGAACCTTCTGCACTATTTCTTTCCCTGCGTAGTGTCCTCCTGTGATTCTTTCATGAGATTCTGTGAGGATCAATGGTCGCTCTGTCTCCATAACACACCTCCTCAATATCTCATCCATCCCCATCTTGTATATCTATCCATCTATAAGTGAAAATTATGCAATGTGTACTACCAACTATTTCTTATGGGTTATTGTATATTCACTCGATGCCATTCCTATTGACAGGAACTGGACTATATCCATGAAGTGATCATAAATATTTCTAATGGCCAACAACTGTGCATCCGACAGTGTATCCTCCAAAATAGTAGGCTCTTCTGCATGTTCCAACCTCGAAAAGTGGTTAGCACCTTTGTTCATTCTTCCTGGCTTAACCACAATCTCAAAATCATATTCCTGAAATAGCAGAAGCCATCTGCATATTCTCCCCCCAACACTAGCTTGTTGACTAGGTATTTCAGTGTGGAGTGATCAGTAAACATTTTAAAGTGTCCTCCCAACAAGTAGTGGTGAAACTTTTGCAGCACATACACCATGGCTAACCCTTCTCTCTCAGTGGTGGTGTAATTAATTTCAGTTGTTGATAGCTTCCTTCTAGAAAAGGCTAATGGGTGGTCAATGTCTCCAACTCCTAGTTGTTCTAACACAACTCCTAATGAAATAGAAGATGCATCAACATGCACGCAAAATTCCTTGTTGCAATCTAGGAAAACCAAGATAGGCGCGGTAACCATTTTCGGTTTCAGTGTGTCGAAGATCTACTAGAATTCTTCTATCCAATTAAACTGACAATCTTTCTTCAAAAGATTCTCCGTGGGTGTTGTGATATGTGCATAGAATTTAATGAACTTCCTATAATATCTAGTGTGTCCCAGTATAGTGCGTAGCTGTCTGACTGAAGTAGGAGGGGGCAGATCAACTACAATGTCAATCTTAGATGGGTCTACCAGCAGTCCCTGCTTACACACAATATGACCTAACAACACTCCAAATGGTGATAATAAGATGCACTTCTTTAGGTTCAAGGAAATCTGACACTGTTTTCACTTATCGAACATTAATCTTAAACATTCAATATGATTTTGTAACAAGATAAAAACAGTCCAATCATCAAAATATGGTTCCAGGAATTTATGTAAAATATCCTTGAACTCTTCAACCACCACTCTGGAAAATATGGTTGGGGCATTCTTCAATCCAAACGACATCACTGTATACTGGTAGGATCCCCATTCTATTGCAAATGTAGTCTTATGGCAATCTGAATGTGATGGTATCCTGAAAATCCATCTGTAAAAGAATATACCTCATGTCCTCCTACATTATCTAACACTTCGTCAGTGAATGGCATAGGGAATGGGTCATGCAAAAAGGCATCATTCATATTTTGTAGATTTACGTAGATCCTGATTTATCCTATCTTCTTGTCTTGTACCACCATAGAGATAATCCACTCTGACTCTTCAACACATTCTATGATTCCTACTTCCAACATTATATCAAGTTCAATCTTCACTTTATCCTTATATTTAGGGTGCAATATATAGGGTCTCTATTTGACTGGCCTTGCATCTGGTTTCAAAGGGATCCTCATCTCTCCCATGGGCCCTTTAATGCCCTTCATATCAACGAACTTGGTTGGAAACAAGTCCTGATATTCATGCGGTAACTCTGTGATCTTGTCAATAGTG
>SNQJ01S0163681.1:0-11806 GCA_010110895.2 Picea sitchensis | reverse complement strand
TTCCACGACCCCATTATGTTGTGGGTTATACAGTATGGAAAGTCACTTTTTAATTCCTACTTCCCAATTATAAGAAGCAAACTCTTTGGAGTGTACTCTCCTCCATTCTTTGACCGAAACACTTTGATCATCTTTCATGTCTAACTCTCAACCAAGATTCTAAATTATTTAAATTCTTTGAACACTCGATCTTAGTTTTCATAAAGTAAAACCAACATTTCCAAGAGGAATCATCAATAAAGTTAAGACCACCTGTCAGTCAAGAAAATGACATAGGCCCACAGCCCTCGTGTATCAACTTGAGAATATCTTGACCTATTCACATTAGAAAGAAAGGTATCAATCAATAAATTGACATAGGCCCACAGCCCTCTAAGTGTATCAACTTGAGAATCTCTCTAAACCTCTTCGCATTAGAAAGAAAGGTAGTCTTGAAATTTTTACCAAGTGCACAACCTCTGCACACCAGTCTACTCCACCTTGAAATTTGGAAATCCTTACACCATATTCCTCAGGACGGGAAGCTCTCCATAATGCAAATGACCAAAACACTTGTGCCATAACTCACACGACTTGCCATCATGCTCACACGACTTGCCATCATGCATCAAAACTTCATGACTTCCACTATCTACAAAATCTTATAGAGGCCTCCTTCACACACTTCAAAACCCAAGCAGGTACATGGCAAAAATGTCTTATCACACATAGTTGGTGATCAGACTCAACTTTACATTTCAGATCTGTAAGGGCTCAAACAAACAAGAGATTATAAGTCAAAATGGGCACAAAAATCACATCATACAACACAAGAACATCCCATAAAAGCGTATTCTCGAAGTGGTATTAAATTTAATTTTCATTTGGTCTTTCAACTTGTATCCAATTTTCTATTGCATTCGATAGGATAGGTGGTATCATCACCTAAAGCCTCTTGCATGCCCATTTTTATTTCATGAAGGTTGTTGAAAACCTTCTTGTTATGATGACATTGTGATGCTCCATGAAACCAAAAAAAATGTGGTTTTATGTGGATGTCAACCCATCCACTTTGCCCAAAGTATCTACACTACCTGTAAATTGTTCATGTTATTGATTATCTTCCCCTTTTACAAATTAACTCACTGGTCATTCATAAGTGCAGTGCCCTTTCTTGTTACCCCTATAACAATGTCACATGACTCTTCTTATTAGGACCAAAGTTAAGAAAGGATTCCTCATCCTTCCCCTTCATAGGTTTTTTTACTTGACCCACTTTTCTTCAGAACAAGGCATTGGGCCACTTGTTTCTTCTTGGACCAAAATGTCTGAAAGCTGCCTATAAATCGAAAGAGTTCCCAATACAATACAAGAGAGACAATTTAGTGCAATAAATATTGATTCCTCATTCGCTATCCTCATACCAGTGTCAAAGAGCCCATTTCTAAGCTCGATAATTTTCATAAAATATTTTGTCACAATCTTTAAATTGCTCATACATGCTTGGAACAATTTGTTCTTCATAAGCATCTTCTTACAAATGTGGACATTAATAAACCACACTTAAAGCCTCAAACATATCCTTGGTTGAGATCCTTGCTATGTGAGGAATTAAATGGTCTTTCATGGAATCCAAAATGATCCTCTTAGCCTCCGATGTTGAGATAACTATTGAGGATCAATTGGAGAAGTGAGTGCAACCTTCACTATGGCTCATAAATCAAACTCATCCATAAGCCCCTACAACCTAAAGTTCCAAGTAAAATTAGAGGCCCCTCTAATCGATCACTCCCTAAGACTTGACATGGTGTTGACCATTCCTACACGCCTTGGATGACCACTTGCACAAAAAAATTAGTTCATCCACTAACAAATCGGTGACCTTTCACAAGCTAAATGAGCCTTTCATAGGGATTTAAAACAAATCACCCTTTCACAAATTCTTTGAGCCTTTTACAAAGATGGGGCACTCCTCTCAAAGGAACTTAATGGCTTCACACCCCCTGAAATTCTACTTGAAAACAACTCCCTCTCCAAAGATAATTTTAAAGATGGAAATTTATATTAAAATGTACAAACCTGAATTAATCTTACTAGTCCGTAATATGCTAAACATAAAATGTTTGACGATACTTTTGTAAAAATATTCAAATTTATAAGGATTTTATATAGTTTTTTATAAAATTTTGGCGATTTTTAAAGTAAACTAATTTTATTCTATGAAATTTGGGCGAAATCTTTTTTAGAAAAAATGGAAATTGGCTAATCGTTTTTTGGAAGAAAAAAAACATGGAAAATTAACCCATTTGCTAAATTTAGCCCCTAAAAACATCTATGTCCCTCTCACAAATAACTGCCTTCACCATACACAAAAAGGAAGATTTCATAAAAATTAAAATTAGCTCTAATATCATCTTAAAATTTTCAATTTATGATATGTAGATTTCATTCCCAAAGCCTAAAACTAAATTTGAAAGACAAAAACTCTCTAAACACCAATCAAAATTGTTTATTTTCAAAAAAAAATAACCATAGAATGATATATCAAGGAAAGACAAAGCATCTTTGAATTTAAAACTGATCAGCCATGTATTGAGCAGTGTATATGAGTTTTCTCCTCACTGAAATTATAAAACCCACAGAGCAAATTCTAAACCAGCAATGATAAATCTCTCATTAGCTTCATAAAACGAATTGCAATAAAAGATAACAGAGGAGAAGCACGTAGCTAAAGAGGGCAATCCAATTGGATGACTTCATATCACTCAACTTGCACTCTAACTCCCCCATCGCTCTTCACAAGCAGCAAAGTGGTGGATAGAAATAAATAACAATAAATAAGACTCATAATTCACTCATTTTATTTTCAGAAAACTAACTCTCATAGTGAAGTCTGCCCACTGAGATCATACTAAAAAATTATTGACATGCACAAAGCGATCTAGAGTAGATCTGATAAAATCTTCCAAATCTCTCTAGGGGGACGCACTACTCATACATGAGGAATTTTAAGAGATCCTGAGAGAATCTCTCTAGATGTAGCGTCCTCACTTGTATTGATGCAAAACCAAACTAATGACAAATCACTATTCAACTCAGTTTTAAAATAAAAGTCTCTAAAATTTTAGAAGTGCAAAATAAAGTTGCTATTACTGATTTCTAATTGAGTAAAATGCGAAGGCATTAAAACGATACTCAAAACCAAGCAACAACAATCAACTCCATAGAAGTGGGAGAGACGATGTTCTTAAAGACTCTCCATTGGGCATATAATCTATTATTTGGTAGGTTTTAGGTCAAGTAGGATTCATATTCTAATTTTGTCAGATGTACACCTTAGAAATCGTAGGACATAAACATATTTTCTAACTTTGTTAGATGTCCACCTTGAAATATTACGATATTAACTTATCCAATCCCCTACACTAAATGTTATATATCATTCAAATAATTATATGCATTAAATCTACAACATAAAAGTAGGATGTGCAACATTTTTCATCTATTCTTCATAAAATGAAGCTAAGTTAATGGGGACGTGGTTCAACAGTGGAGAGAGTGGCATCTCAATGCACCCACCAAGGTTCAATTTCCCCGAGACATGAATAAGCAGTTGGGGATAAGTGCAAGCCTTGGGTGACTTCTGTTGAAATTAGTGCAGCTGCAAGAGCCATTCTCCGGGAGGATGGCATAAGACCATAGTTGAGGACTAGGGCCCCCAGTGCACTCTTGGGATTTCTTGGTTTGGCACCAAGCAGTGAGAGCTATGGAAAAAGACCCTAGTGAGGGCCCCCAGTATATGACTAGGGTTCTTGGTCTAGGACCAAGTAGTAAGTCCCTAAATGTGTTCTAAGGTCCATGGATGTGTTCCAGGGAATCCTTGCCCGGTGCTTGGATTGATCCTTGGATGTGTTTATTGGTGGATGATGTAAGTCCCTAAATGTGTTCTAGGGCCCCTCGATGTGTTACAGTGAACTCTTGCTTAACGCATGGGTTGATCCTTGGTCTTGTACCTTGGTGGATAAGACTCTAGATGTGTTCTAAGGCCCCCATATGTGTTCTGGGGCAACCTGGTCTTGGATCAGGTAGATCTTGGTTAAATACCAAGATGCGATGATGTGTGATCCTCTTCCTCTCTCCCATGATGGTCCATGAGACCTAGGAGTAGCTAAGAAGATGGACATGACCACATTGTTGATGTACCCTCTTATGCAGTGATGATAAAAGTTTATAAGTCATTATGAAACTTATGTGGACATGTTTTGCCATTGAGGGTCCCCTTAACTTTGTCTTAAAGTTCCCCCTTGCTTGATTTTGATTTCCCTCTTGTTTTATGTGGTGTTGGAGTTTTTATAAGTCACTTTGACTTATTTGACATTTAATTAATATTTATATTAATTAAATTGTCATTACTTTAATTATTTTATTTTAGCCCTCACCCCTTTCCTTAGCTATAAAAGAAACCCTCCCCCTCTCATTTTGTACACATACACTCACTCTTCTTCTATTAGTTGCAGTTATCTCAGGTTATCTTTCTTTTAGTGATGGTGCGGCTTCTCTAGAGGACTCTCTGTTTCAAATCTGAGGTAATTACTTAAACTTGTTGTTGACTGGGAGCTTCATCTTTTTGTTTGTTGGTGTAGAGGTGTCAAACCTCTCCTTGACTGTCTAGACTTATCGGTGGTGTCTCCCTTGGTTGTCGGACATGTTTAAAGGAGCCACGGACTTGAGTAAAGGTGTCACGGCCCTTCTTCTTGGTTGTCAGACCTGTACAAAGGAGCCACAGACCTGATAAAGGTGTCACGACCCTTCCTCTTTACTGTCACTCACTGTGTTGAGGCTCCAGTGGTGTTTTATCTCCTTGTTGTCCCTCCTGTGGGTGTTTATCTCCTTGTTGTCCCATTTTGTTGTTGCTTTCCTCTTGAAGGGTTTGTTGTCCCCTTTACTGGTACCTTCTCTAGTTTGAAGGTTGTGACTGTTGTAGGGTATTACAGTCTTAGATTTGGACAGTTGTTGAGTGTTTTACTCTAGCCTTGCTTATGGTCATGTCCTTGGCAAAACTATCCACCAATCCTCATGATAGAGATCAAAACCCTAAAGGTTTGATCCATGAACGTTAAACTGATTTTCTAAGCATATTAAAGAGGACTACATCCACACATGTGACAGGTACATTCTTCATTGGCTAAGAGGTAAGCTAAGGTTTGTTTTCTGCACTTAGAAATTTTGTTTATGTTCAGAATTTAATTTTATCCGTTTATGTCTTTGTTTAAATGTGTTGATCTGAATTTATACTAGTGAACAGAATTGAAAAAGCATCATTGTTTTCTTTATTTTCCCTAAATCTAACATGGTATCAGAACTTAGGGCATGAAAAGAGCTCAAGAGTTGCATACTTGAGCCTGCGTAGATCCACTTCTTAGGGGTTTTTTTGCAGATCCGCAGTAAATCCATTTCATAATTTGATCCAGAATTCAGCATGGTCTTGTCTTCAGTCAAAGCAAAAGATAGGCTTGAAGGGGCCTCCAACTTCAATGCTTGGAAGTCTAGGGTACTCAACATACTAGAAGAGGGTGACTTGGATGAGTTGGTTACCAGGGTAATAGAAGAACTCACTTCAAATATTGGCAGGGCAGCATACAAGAAGAGACATGCCAAAGCTAAAAGAAACATTTTTGACTTAGTTAAGGACAGCATGATGCCCCTCATTGGTCATCTAATGACTGCCAAAGAATGTTTTGATGCCTTTGCAAATCTTTATGAAAAGAAGGCTCCAACTCATAAGAGAATATTAAAGAAACAACTATGTACATTAAAGATGGAAAATGATGAAACCATCGTTGTTTTCTTTTCGAAGATTGTTCAAACCAGAGATCAGCTTACAGCAATAGGAGTTGATGTGGATGATAATGACCTTGTACAAACTGCAGTTGGACTCCCTGAGTCATGGGAAATCTTTCTTGCTTCGGTCAACGAAAGAGAAGCTCAACCTAACTTCGAGAGATTATGGCATGATTACTTAGAAGAAGAAGGAAGACTCAAAAGTAGAAATGAGCATTCAACTATAAAAGATTGTGCCCTTTCAGTTAAAGACAAGAGATGGAAGAAGTTTCCTCAACCCAAAGGCAAAGGTAAGAAACCACAAGGTAAGTTATTTCATTTTCATTCTCATTTATCTGAAGTACGATGCTTTAACTGTAATAAGCTAGGACACTATGCAAAAGATTGCAGGAACCCTCCCTCACAGTAGAGAAGAAAAGGTAGGTTCCATGCCTCAATTGCCACTGAAGAAGCAGAGCCTCCAAAGGAAAACCTCAAAGAAAAAGAACCAAGGCTGCCACCAAAGAACAAGAACAACATCGAGAATATTATCTCATATCAGCGCTCTCTGGCACCATAACCAAATCGGAGGATGTTTGGTTAATGGACAGTGGGGCCTCCAAACATATGGCAGGGTTCAAACAGAATCTTGTAAACTATTGGGATAAGAAGTTCAATGTAAAGGTAGAACTGGGTGATGATGGCACATATGACATCAAAGGGTTTGGATCAGCATCATTTCAGCATCAATCAGGTAATGTATTTCATATTGATGAAATTATTCATGTTCCTGGATTAAAGAAAAAATATCATCTCAGTTGCAGTGTTAGAAAGCAAAGGATACTCAATAGCCTTCACCAAAGGGAAGGCTCTCATGTGGCCCTCAAATGGGGATTTGAGCTCTGCCATGACTATCGAAACTCGTGAGAGTTGACTTTACAAAATCACAAGTCAAGTTGTTCAAGCATTAGCTCACGAGATGATAAACCTCTGCGAGCTCTGGCACAGAAGGCTTGGACATCTCAACTACAACGCACTCCCAGGTTTGCAAAAGATGGTAACATGTATGCCAATGTTTTCATTTGAACATGATAGTGTTTGTAGAGGTTATGCTCTCGGTAAGAATACAAATAAATCTTACCCTCACAGCAATAGAAAAACTAATGGCATTTTAGATCTTATTCACTCTGATCATTGTGAACCTATGATTGTTCCATCAATGAATGGTTGTCTTTACTATATCATTTTTATTGATGATTATTCTCGTAAAACTTAGATTTATTTTTTGAATACTAAAGATGAATATTTTAGCAGATTTCAAGATTTTAAGAACCTTGTTGAGAATCTAACAGGGAGACACATCTGTGATTTCAGAACAGACAATGGAAAATAATTTGACTCCTACAAGTATGATGAACTCTACCAGGCTCCAAGGATTAAGAGGGAGTTGACTATGCCTTATAATCCCCAGCAGAATGGAGTTGCAGAAAGAAATAATAGAACGATATGTTAAGCAGCCAGAGCAATTATGTATGATCAAAATCTACCTTTATCACTTTGGGTTGAAGCTGCAAGCACTACAGTCTACATTCAGAACAGGTGTCCTCATAAAGCCCTTGAAAAGAAAACTCCAGAAGAAGTCTTCACCGGTATAAAACCTTCAGTTGATCATTTGATAATCTTTGGCAGTCCAGTTTACATTCATATTCCAAAAGAAATGAGGACTAAGTTAGAGCCCTCCAGAAAGAAAGAAACTTTTGTGGGATACAGTGAAACCTCGAAGGCATACAGAATTTATGTACCATGTCAAAAGTTCATTGAGGTTAGTAGAAACGCGACTTTTCATGAAGAAGCAACTTTTAGTCGTTCCAAAGAGCTTCCATGTGATAGAGAGGAGTGGGAAGCTCCATCTCCAGAGCCTTCAGATTCACCTCTTCCAGATGTGTAGAGGGAGGAGACCTTAGAACCTTTAGTGGATCCCTCAAGGGATTTTATAGAGTTTCCCTTAGAGAAACCTCCTGTTAAAAGGAAGTGAGCTTGGTGCCGGAAAATTCTGAAGGAAGAGCATGCAGCACCTAAAGGCACCTTCAGAGGAAGCAAGAAAGTCTTATATGGATTGAAGCAAGCTCTAAGAGCTTGGTATGGAAGAATTGACAGTTTTCTACAGAGTCTTGGGTTCACCAAGAGTATAGCAGATCTCAATCTTTATATAAAGATTGTACAGAATCATTTTGTTATCCTAGTATTATATGTGGATGATCTATTCCTTACAGGAGAGATAAATTTGATAGCTCAGACTAAGAGGAAGCTTTCAGCAGAATTTGAAATGAAAGACTTGGGCTTATGCATTATTTTCTTGGCTTAGAGGTGTGGCAGAAACCAGGTGAGATCTTTCTCTTACAATGCAAGTATGCAGTTGATGTGCTCCGCAGATTTGGCATGTTGGACTGTAAGTCCATGTCCACACCTATGATTTCTACCCTGAAGAAGTTACAAGATCAAGCTACAGGTTCAGATCTAGAAGACCCCACCATATATCATCAGTTCATTGGGTCATTATGTATCTTGTACATACCAGACCGGACATTTGTTATGCAGTGAATGCCCTCAGCAAGTTCATGTGTGAATCGAAGCATATTCATATGGTTGTTGTTAAACATATTTTCAGATATGTTCGGGGGACTATAGCCTATGGGCTTAGATACACTTTCAGTGGAGGTGTAATGCTTCATGGATATACAGATTCAGATTGGATGGGCAGTACAGTGGATCGGAAGAGTACTTGCAGATATTGTTTCAGTTTGGGCTCAGCTATGATCTCCTGGTCCGGCAGGAAACAAGGCTCCATAGTCCAAAGCACTGCAGAAGTAGAATACATTGTTGCAAGTGTTGATAGCAAAGAAGCAGTGTAGCACAGAAAGCTAGTTTCAGATTTGTTCAGTGTTGAGCTGGAACCCATAGTCATCTAGTGTGATAACCATAGTTGTATAAAACTCTCCGAGAATCCGGTGTTTCATGATAGATCGAAACACATTGAGATGAGATACCACTATGTTCGGGACATGGTGCAGAAGAACATTCTAAGTATTCAGTGTGTTCCGACTACAGATATTTTGACCAAGCCATTGTCCTTGACAAAGTTTGTGTACTTTCGAGACAAGCTTGGTGTTGCTGAGAATGTCTCTCTTGCTGAGAGGGAGTGTTGAAATTAGTGCAATTGCAAGAGTCATTCTCCAGGAGGACTAGGGCCCCCAGTGCACTTCTGGGGTTTTTTGGTTTGGGACCAAGCAGTGAGGGCCCCCAGTATATGACTGGGGTTCTTGTTCTAGGTCCAAACAGTAAATCCCTAAATGTGTTCTAAGGCCCCTGGATGTGTTCCAAGGAATCATTGCCTAGTGCTTGGATTGATCCTTGGATGTGTTCCTTGGTGGATGATGTAAGTCCCTAGATGTGTTCTAAGGCCCCCTGGATGTGTTCCAAGGAACCCTTGCTTAACGCATGGGTTGATGTGTGATCATCTTCCTTTCTCCGGAGATGGTCCATGAGACCTAGGAGTGGCTAAGAAAATGGACATGACCACATTGTTGATGTACCCTCTTATGCAGTGATGGTAAAAGTTTATAAGTCATTATGAAATTTATGTGGACATGTTTTGCCATTGGGAACCCCCTTGACTTTGTCTTAAAGTTCCCCCTTGCTTGATTTTGATTTCCCTCTTGTTTTATGTGGTGTTGGGGTTTTTATAAGTCACTTTGACTTATTTGACATGTAATTAATATTTATATTAATTAAATTGTCATTACTTTAATTATTTTATTTTAGCCCTAACCCCTTTCCTTAGCTATAAAAGAAACCCTCCCCCTCTCATTTTTTACACATACACTCACTCATCTTCTTCTATTAGTTGTGGCTACCTCAGGTTATCTTTCTTTTAGTGATGGTGCAGCGTCTCTAGAGGACTCTTTGTTTCAGATCTGAGGTAATTACTTGGACTTGTTGTTGACTGGGAGCTTCATCTTTTTGTCTGCTGGTGTAGAGGTGTTGGACCTCTCCTTGACTGTCTAGACTTACCGGTGGTGTCTCCCTTGGTTGTCAAACTTGTTTAAAGGAGCCACGGACCTGAGTAAAGGTATCGCGGCCCTTCTTCTTGGCTGCCAGACCTGTACAAAGGAGCCACGGACCTGATAAAGGTGTCGCGGCCCTTCCTCTTGACTATCGCTAACTGTGTTGAGGCTCCGGTGGTGTTTTATCTCCTTGTTGTCCCTCCTGTGGGTGTTTATCTCTTTGTTGTCCCATTTTGTTGTTGCTTTCCTCTTGAAGGGTTTGTTGTCCCCTTTACTAATACCTTCTCTAGTTTGAAGGTTGTCATTGTTGTAGGGTATTACAGTCTTAGATTTGGACAGTTGATGAGTGTTTTACTCCAGCCTTGCTTATGGTCCTCTCCTTGGCAAAACTATCCACCAATCCTCATGATAAAGATCAAAACCCTAGAGGCTTGATCCATGAACCTTAAACTAATTTTCTGAGCATATTAAAGAGGACTACATCCACACATGTCACAGGTACATTCTTCATTGGCTAAGAGGTTAGCTAAGGTTTGTTTTCTGCACTTCGAAATTTTGTTTATGTTCAGAATTTAATTTTATCTGTTTATGTCTTTGTTTAAATGTGTTGATCTGAATTTATACTAGTGAACAGAATTGAAAAAGCATCATTGTTTTCTCTATTTTCCCTAAATCTACCAACTTCAATAGAATAGTACTATGTCGCATAGATTTAACCAGATAGAAGTGCTTGTGTTAATAGTTCACCATCAGAAGTTGTTTCACCCATGCAAGCAGGCACTTGTGGCAGATGGTATTGGGACCTGACAAAATTTTGAACATTCTTTTCTTCTTTTCAATTAAAGTTCTTTTTGTTTCGTTGCAGATAAAGGTACTGGTGGGTGCAAGTACAACATACCAAGATATTAGTCAAGACACCACAAGATGCAAAAACATAAGAATATTGCCATAGTTAAGAGTCCAAGCAAAAAATGTAAATGTTAAAAATCGACTCCTACCAAATGAGGAGAAGAATCAAAGAACAATCAATCTCGTTATCAACTTCCACAATTAGAGTTGAAAATATGAACAGACACATATGACAATGGTCAAATGGAGAAACTTAGTAAAAATCATGATGGAAAAATGAGTAAAAAATGAGTCTTCTCTAATTATAACGCCCAATAAGGCAGCTTAAGAGAAGACTGGTTAAAGATCTAAACATTGCAATTATTCACTGGCATAATTGTTATCCATAGTTGTACCATTATTATCAAATGGTCGCCACACCATTTAACTCATCAAATGTATAAAGGCCTCTATCATCTTGATTTATTGTGCTCCATATATTGTCTTCTCAATCGTGCTTTAACCATTGCCATTTGATTAGCTTCACCACTACCAGTAGTCGTAATTAGCAAAGAGAAACTGCAGTTTATAATAGGAAGGCACCAGTGAGCATTTCAAAGGGCCCTAAGATCCACGAGTAATGAAGGAGATTCATTTGTCACTAGAAAGGCCTCTATCATCTTGAAATGCAAAGCAGTAATGGACATTGTGTCCAGTGGATGAACTTATTATAGACTCTAACCATGAATTACCCTGGTGTTATTACTTTGGATTGTGATAGCTGCTTTAATGTTCCTGTCTTGATCACTCGCTCCATTTGTAAGGGCTGAAATTTCGCCTTTGCAGTAAACCAATTTGCATGTGAAAAATAAAACATCTACTCCAAAACATTTTCTTTGATCATAAGTGGCATAAATATTGCGTTTCAACTCCTTTGATAATCATACTAAAATTGATCTAAAAATGAAGAATACTTGAAAAACTTGAATAATTATTGCAAGTGAAATGTCATGTGTTTAAAGCAAATGGATCAGTTTGCAACACATAAATTAAGGATTACTTATGCAAAATACACATAGACAGCATCATAAACATTGAACATAAACACATGTGCA
>SNQJ01S0163680.1:21472-32303 GCA_010110895.2 Picea sitchensis | reverse complement strand
AGCTTTCCCATTTGCAAGTTGCTTAACCCTGAACTCTATGTCATCTAAAGAAAAAACTCCATCCTTTGTAGGGACAATAGGAATGGTGTCCATGGCATTAGGGAACTCCTATTATTTTCTTTAGTATTGTGGTTTAGAATTTGGCTCCAAAACTTCTTAGGATCCAACTTATATAGATATGAAAGTTGCTCTTGCATTTTATTGATATAGTATCTTTTTTTCCTTTTAATTAGGATTTGTGCATATTGATCTTATCAAGTTTTAAGGACTCATTAGAAGCATCCCTAATGACTTTCCTAACAATTTTACATTCTTTATCATACCAAGGGTTGGTCATTCTATTATTCTTTTAATAGGACACCTCGAAAGAGAACTTGTTAATAGAAGTGGAAAGGGTAGTTGTAAAATTATGATAGAGTTCTTCAATGTTGTCCTTATAAGTTAGGAAATTTAATTTACTATTTAAATCCTTTAAGAAAATGTCAACTTTACTTTTGTCAAAGTGAAAATTCCTTTGATTATCAGAATTCTCTTCAATGGAGCTCCTATGCATGGAAAAGTTTAGAGTTAGCGTTAAAGGTTTATGATCAGAGTTGGGTGCATGGTCATTTAAAAGGTCAAAAGTTTCTATTTGGTTGGAAACGGGGATATCATATATCACATCATCTATGACACTAATACCAAGGCCATTAATACAAGTCATATGGTTGGAGTTTGGCCACTTCATTACTACATTGAAAATTATTAGGTCTTGAAAGTTGCAGAGCTTGACCATCTCAGTACCAAACAAATTCTCAATTAGGTCTTCAGAGGTTCTTTTGTAGTTATTAGATAAAACCAGGTCCTTTGTTGGACATATTTTCATTGATGTCAACAGTCGTTGTGATGATTTGTTGTTATAATGAATTATCATTGTGATTTACCATAGATGAGATTGTCATTGATGTCAACAGTATATCAGTTAGCAGAAGAAGCGAACAATATGCAGAGATCAAAGCTCAGAAGGGAAAGCGCAGTACAGAAGTGAATGAAGATCAAAGATCATAACGAAGAGAGCATTGCACAGTATATCAATTAGCAGAAGAAGCGAACAGTATGAAGAAATTCATTATTATTTTTGATCATGATAGGATCAACAATGTTCCTATGATAAAAGCTCAGGAGGGTTAGCAAATGCAGAAATCAAATTTAGGAAGGAAAAGCGTCCGATCAGAGTGAGAAGCCTCAGCAGCCATCCAATCAAGAGGTTGACCGTGTTGGTCATCTAAATATAACGGACATCGATCATGTGAATGACCGTGGGCTTGAGGAACATTGGAGGATCGTGACCATCATATCTGCAAGCCAGATCAACGACAAGGATAAATTGCCAAGATCGGAAGGAGAATTAAACGACACACTAGTTCTAACCCTGCAATTGGCCTAGATCGTCAGATCTCATAGACTCGGATATCGATGAGTGTGGTTGATCCAAAAAGGGACCAATTTAAGTCAGCTTAAGTCGTGACCATCGGATGCACAATTTCCAGATCAACGACAGGGATGAATTGTGGAGATCGAAAGGGGAATTAAATATCGTTCTCATTCCAATCCCACAATTATCCAGGACTGTCCGATCTTATAGCTTCGAAAATTGACGATTGTGGTTGAATCAGGAACAACGCACAACTTCCAATTGTGGATTTTGGGTGACAAGTTAAATCACTCACAAGTTGTGGTTCCGCAATCATCTGTGATCGTGGATATGCTTTTAGTGTCTTCACGACCATTCGATCACATTTTAGTGGAAGCATGAGATAAGCTGAAAGGGTTGAGAATTTGATTATTTGAATACCTGCCATTCATTGGATGAAACCCGAATTACCACCAATCGTCGGATCACTTTAAAGTAGAAGGATAGGTTAAGCAAGGTAAAAGTCTTGAGAGTTTGATTATCTGAATAACCGCTAGCTGGTGGATCAAACCCGAATTCCTGTCAGTTGTCGGATCATTTTCGAGTGGAAGGATAGGATAAGCGAGATAAGATCTGAGATCTCATTTATGCAAAATTCCATCAGTCGTTGGATCATTCTAAGTGGAAGGACAGGATAAGCTAGAAGATCTGCATCGCAGACATATCGATCCATCGACTTAGGATCATGATCGACAAACAACATTTAGTTCAGGTATAAATATGTGAAGAGGTTACGCTACAGAAAGTTTGAGATTTGAAATACCCGAAGCCCGGAAATCGAAAATGAATAAGGACCATCAGATTTGGAGAACATACGATGACCGTTGGATCAGGGTTATTGGTCAATAGACCATGTTAGCAAGGACACACAATAGACCACATCCAAAAGGACATGTGGCAGACCGTGTCAACAAGGACACATGGCAGAACACGTCAGCATGGACATGTGGCAGACCACATCAGCAAGGACATGTGGCAAACCACGTCAAAAGATCTACATCAGTAGACCACGTCATAAAAGACATGTGGCAGACCATGTTAGTAGACCACGTCAGAAAATACACATGGCATAATCAGATGATGAAAAGCGTCAAGAGGAAATTGGCTCATGCCATGTCAACAAGTGACGTAAGCAAGTTACGTCACTCCGGGAGAATTGCTTCGGGAGTTTCACCACCAAGAAATGTCAAAAGTCCTGAAGTCCCGAAGGACGAAGGTTTGAAGTCACTCTCAGTCGTCAATATAAGATACATCGGGAGTTAGGACAACCATTAGATCCAGGAGAAGATCATGTGCCACATGAGGAGATCCACGTCAGCAAGGACACATGGTGCATTCAGATAATGACAAGTGTCAAGTTGAATTGACATTTTAGGTACGTGAAAATCATGAATCTGAGTGGCACATGGAAACTACTCAGCTCGTGACATGTCATCAAGTGACGTGAGTAAGTTACGTCACTCCGAGAGTTTTGCTTCGAGAGTTTTACCACCAACACTTACCCAAAGTCCCAAAGTCCTGAATGTTGAAGTCCCGAAGTGGACACAAGACGTCTAATCTAAAGATCACTTCAGGAGAATTCTCATCCATCAATCTACTACAGTGGAAGGATAGTGTAAACAGAAATGTTAACCAACAACAAGCAGTCTCCATCGTATTATGACTTACCACAACAGGTGATCACTATGGAAGATTGACGTACGGAGGAAAGATGGGGTTGAGATGTGAAATCTACAAAGTCTGGAGACCCAAAGGAGATCTCGACCGTTGATCCGAAAGGGACACACGTTAGTGGATTGACAGCTTCGGAAGATTAACGTACAGAGGAAATAAGGGGTTGATATTTGAGATCTTCGAAGTCTAAAGACCCGAAAAAGATCTCAACCGTCGATCTGATGTCAGGTGTACTCTCAACCGTTGATCAAAACATAGTGGAAGTTTAGTGTAAGTATAATAGACGAAGTCACGGAGTAAATTGTGGCCATCCATCTCATTGCTTGATTAAGTCCTGGCCGTTGGATTAAGCAATGAAGTATAGGTCCAAGGATCGAATCTGACCATTGATCTAGTTCCGTGAAGTAAACATGAACCGTCTGATCTATTCGGTGAAATCCGCTCTGGGAGATTTGACATGTTTTAAGTCTCGAAGTTCTAAAGGGAAAAGTCCCTAAGTCCTGGCAATCATCCATCTCATCGGGAGATTGAATCGTGACTGTTGAATTGATAAGTGCTCAAGTGCTCGTCTCTCCTAACGTCTGATTAAATCCATTGGTCATATGGTAAAGAGATTTAAAAGGAAGAATAGAATGTGTCGCTTAAATTGATAAGCCTGTGGTTCTACGCCTATGATCATATGAACATGGTTTGAAGGAAGCACCTATTTCTATTGTCACAAAGATGAAGGAAATCGATCCATACATGTGATCGATTTATGAAAGTAAAATTGGATGCCAGGTTTAACGTTGAAGACCCGAAATGATGTTCTTTGGTGGTCCCAAAATTCATTGTAAATAAAAAAGTTAGTTATAACTTGTTTCACAAGTCATATCAATAACTTAAACAAGTTTTGAGCATAAGCAACTATAAATACAACCATGATTGGTTCACTAGAACATGTGCTTGTGGAAGTAGACAGGCTTGTGGAAAATATAGGCTCGCGGAGAAAGAGTGGCATGCGGGAAAAATGAAGGGGATACTGTTGTTGGGAAATAATACCCTATGGAATAGCAAGCTAGGGTTAGACTTGCATGCAGATCATGACCTTAAAGAAATCACCTTTAACCTACCACCCCAAAACTTAAAACCCCTTTTTCACATACAAGCATGGAAAGGACCTACTAATCTTTTTACTGATGTTTGGTGAAGATCCTCCATTGCGCTTTGTTCGCTTGCTTGCGCTGCTCCTTCCAAAGTTAACCTGCAATCAAGACAAAACACTACGCATGCATGTTGTTTTTCTACTTGAGGGTTAGAAATTAAGCATAAATTGCACAAATCATAAATAACTCATGCATTGGGACGGGAAAAGTATTCTTTTATTATTTTCAAAATGAATCAACTTACAATCAATGTTGAGACCAGCCACCGTTACTTGATCCTAATCCTGGGATCCTTCTCTTCTTTGTTCTCCAACTGCTTTGCGTTAATTCTCCTTAGGCTTGAGGAAAGGCTAAAGGGTTGGGACAACTGGATTCGGCAATTGGGTAGAGTTTCTTTACTATAATTTTCCTCCTCCAAATAGTACCCCTACCCCTTCTTTTATAGGCTAGAAAGAGCTAGGGTTTTGGATGAACTCTCGGCCATGCATGGCCAGGAGTTTCAGTTAACTGACCCATAGCTTTGTGTCCCGTCAGCAACTTTCCTGTTTTTGTGCTTTGTTAGGTAAACGCGGGCTGTAGTAGGCCTGCCAGCATTCCAACGTGTGCAGTAGTAGGTCTGCCAGCGTTCCAACGTGTGCAGTAGTGGGTTAGGGCGCGTGTGACTTAACTCAAAAGGATTTTCAAAGAGGTTTCTCAGCAAATGTTTTGGCAATGAAGGGATATGAGTTGTCCTGATGCCAGGTAAGCATGTGTGGTGCAATTTAGGGTTATAATAGATGCCCCCTAATGTGTGAGGTCAGAAGAGCATCCGATGGCCAAAATACATTACCATTCTCTTACCAATCTGTACTGATACGCTGAATGAGTGAGCCCAAGGATCAAGAACCAGGAAGTGTCGTCTGCAAAATAAAAAATGTCTCACCGAGGCGGGCATACACATGCTCGGGATAAAATAGAACCATGGCTACCAATCAAATACACTGTAAATCCATGTCAAATAACTATAAAGAGTAGCCGTGAATAATACACAGTGGAGCTACATCTTGAAATCAGAAAGATATACATATAAAGTATCCATCTCCTAGAAGCTGATTCGGCCTGATGGTTGTACTTCAGAGCTCGAGCAACAACTTCAAAATCTTCTCAACTCGGGTAGGAGCGTAATATGAGTGTACAACTGCACTACCCAGAGGTCTTTGACGACTCATCGGTTATGGACTTGATAATCTTGATGATCGGATTGAAGGCTTTAGTGATTTCGAACAAAGACTTGATTGGACGTTCAGAATGGCCGGGTATGCGGACAAGAGACATATTGCAGAGGGTCCGACTCAAGCTTAGTAACAAACTTCCCTTGGATAATAGCACGACAAGTGATAAGACTCAGGCAACATATCTGTTAATCATAAGTCTACGAAACAGGAGGCNAAACGGTGGAGGACACAACTCTATATAGTGAGCAAAGCTTCCTAAGGTCATACTACATCCCATGGTTTGATGATCAAATGGACAGATGTGCTTTATCCAAGGGCGACTCATTATGTTGCCAATAAAGAAAATACTTTTCCCATCCTCTTTTTGGGGTATATTTGATTTTTTTATTCTTTTTGATAGTTTTTGAAAAAGAATAAAGGAATTTTTACGTTACAATGGAGGAACGAGTATAGCAAACATACAAGCTCATGGCACAAGGACAAGACTAATGTTCTGGGAAATGATACTAGGAAAAAATCCTCCAGTGGCCAAAGGTGTTAATACGCAGAGGCAAACTGTTACAAGGTTGTTGGGTAAGGTATGCAAATGCGGTTGATAGAACACACAATGGTAACGCCCTTCGATGTAAGTTTAATGAGCCCAGAGAAGGGAAACTCGGTGGTTTTTCATATTTAGAGAGTCTGAAAAATCATAAAAGGAAACTCCATTGGGGTACCTTTTTCGTCAATATTCTAGTCAGTTCGAAAAAGGGATAAACTAGCACCGATTAGACGTCAATTCAAAACCATTTTAACGAGTGTGAAAAGGAAAAGATCACTCGGCTATTTTTTCACTTTTAAGGAGTCTGAAAAAAGCTTAACTATGGACTCCGTCAGAAATGTTCTTCTGGACCATTTTAACGAGTGTGAAAGAATAAGGTCACTCGGCAATCTTTTCAATTTTAGGGAGTCTGAAAAGAGCTTAACTATGGACTCCATGGGGGTTTCTTTTTCATAAATTTAGTCCCTCAGGCCCAAAAAAGGAATAAAATCTTACCTGAGGATACTCTTCTAAATAATGGAAATTCAATAGAGTATTCCTTTGTTTGTACAGTTGACCATCCGGACCGAAAAAGGGGTAAACTACCACTGGACAAACGTGACTTCAAATTTTAGTTTAACGAGCGTGAAAGATCACAAGATCGCTCGGCAATCTTTTCATTTTTAAAGGGTCTAAAAAGGGCTTAAAAGGAGACCCGTTATGTTTAGGGAGTCCGGAGGATAAGACAAAGAGTGAAAAAAGACCCATGCGAATGAGGCTCAAAATCGTATTCAGGAAAGACTATATGGACTCCCAAGCCTACAGTGTTGTTAGAAACGACATGGACACCATAATGCAACCAGGACCTACCTAGGGCATCCATGTTTCGGTAAGCTCTACCACCAAGTTGCGACACTTCTAGAGAAGATATGACGGTTCCGTGCCACAATCGGATGGGATTGATCCTATATCATAAGAACAAAAGGCAACGAGATGCAACAGTTGGGATGAAATCCTACCCTATATCCTCAAGTTGATTTTTTGAAAAAAATAAAAATTATGGACCGTTAATATATATTTTTTTATTTTTCGAAACTAAATAAAAATTGTCCCAATACCTGATCAAATCCCTCCCATATAACTTCTGGATCACTCTAAATGGTTTTTGGTATAAAGAAACTGATAAAGGGGCCCCAAAAAGTGACAAAAAGAGGCCAAAAAGTCTATAAATAGACGCTGGTAGCTCATTATCACCATTGTTGATTTGGAAATTGACTCTGGAGCCAAAAGACCCTCTTTGCCAAAGATTGTGATTCTGAGAGCTACGGTGGACGAAACGGACTTCTGCTTGGACCAAGTAAGTACAAAATCCCTTGCCTAGCTATTCAATACTTCTTTTGTAGAATTTAGGTGTGTTTTGGGGGTGGGTGTTGACCTTAAAAAGGTCGGCCCTAGGCAAACGCGGCCTGTCTAGGGACAGCCTGCGGGTACCCGCGTGCAGAGCCAAGCCTGCCCACGGGTACCCGCGACTGTCGCCTCGACAGGCCGTGGGTACCCCCCACGTGATGAAAAAGCATAAAAATAACAAGGTACTGACCCTCCTTTTCCTTGGTGATGTTGGCAGGATGTATGTTTAGTGGAGGGAAAGCGAGCACGAGGCCACCAATGAGTTAGTGGCTGCAGATCTGAATGTTATGGCCGTGCTGACGCAGTGCGGTTTGGTGAAATTCATTTTATGTCTGTTTATGCGCGCGCAACCAAGGATACTGAACGCCTTGGTTAATTACTAGCACCCTGATGTAGAGGCATTCATGCTAGAGGGGAAATCCTTGGTGCCCACCACCGAGGATATTTACTTTTTCACTGGCCTCTCAAGGAGAGGGGAACCAGTCAACTTTCAGACTTTACTTGTGGGGCCGAGCAAAGTCTCGGAGTTGATAGAGGAGTATTGTGAGGCTGGGACTGATCAGAGAACTTCCTCGGTGCCCGTTAGTAGGATTACCATCCTCGCCCTTCAGACTATTTTATCGCTCATTGGGTGGATTACCGGCTCTGTAACTGTGCATCAGGCTTAGCACGCACAGATGAATTGTGTGATCCAGTGCATGAATGCACAAATTTTTGATTGGAGTACCACACTACTAGAGAGCATGAAGAGTCAGTTGACAGCTTGCAGACAACGGACACACAGGAATTTCAAGTTTGGGACCATCCTGTGTTCATTTTTCTTCGAGAGAGTTCTGTGTTTTAGTCCTCGGCTGACAATACGAGGACATCTGGCCACTTTCCCTGCAGTATGCAGATGGGCAGCGTTACTGCTGCGACAGGGTGGTGGAAGGAACGTAGAGGCCTTCAAAGATGACTTTTTTTCTTGGTTGTCATGGCAGATCCCGGCTATTGAGGACTACCCATATGCGGGGATCGACTTCTCCAGAGATCCCGCGATACCAATGCCTCCTGGTGAGGAGCGAGGGGAGATGGGTAAGTCTCCACCTATATAGTTTTTTTGTTTGCATATGTAATTTTTATGTCTTTTTTGATATATATATATCATGTTTTTGTATACCAGAGTTTTTGATGGGTGAACCTTGTATTGGATGCAGATGTGGGACCCGTGCGATCTGCCGACTATGCACGGAATAGGCGTTGCCCACGGCTGGAAGTCGTAGCTGCCGCCGCTGGAGGAACAACAGTAGCAGGGAACCTCCCAGTAGGAGAGGCTAAGAGGGTCCTGAGGCGGATTGAGCAGAACTTCACTGCGCTCACTCGTACAGTTCCCATGGCAGAGATAGAGGACCTGCCGCCGTCCATGCAGACTCATGTTGTGGGGGCACCTCAGACATGAGTCCGATTGTTTAGGCGTTTATCCCAGGTTGTACATGATTATAACAGGGCCCATAGGCCCTGAGCAGACTTTAGACTTTCATGTGCCACGAGCACTGATATGTATATATTTTTGAGGGCATAAGCCCAATGACTCGTTACTGTTCCCACTTGTGAGGCACTTGCGCCCATCTATGTACTCTGAGGATTTTATGATGTTTATATATGGTTTTTATTTATTTTTTGTGTCTTATGGATTATGTGTTAAAAAAATGTACTTACATGTTTATGTTCATGATTTTTTTATATGTGAGCAAGATGCCAATCTAAAATGTGATTAGCTAGAGTATCTGTGATTTGATTTAAACTCCTAGGAACATGAAAATATGTGATATAATCAAAGTTGTGTTCCCAGAGACGTACCCTAAGGAATCGTCGGTGTAAAGTCAGGTCATGAACCTGGTATATTTTGTTTAGCTGTGACACAACCAGTTGAGCATCTAGATAGACCCGGAGACTAGAGATACCAAGTGACAAAGTGTCACGAAGCAACTCAATAACTGCACTATACTCGGAAACATTATTCATGGTGTCACCTAATCATATACCTTCAGAAGATAACAACTGACCCTGTGGTGTAAAGATTACCCAAGCTGCGGAGGCAAGCCTCTGCGTGTGTCGACTAGCACCGTCCGCATACCCAACAAACACCTCAGACTCACTTGACATCTGCCATATTGATGAAAGATAACATCAATGACACGTCCATAACACGTTTTTAAAAGAAATGTAAAAAAGTAATAGTACAAAGACTATACATATGTTACAAAAAGTGACTCAGAGTGACCTTTCTATGAGTAATACTTCTTGAGGTAGAGCCCATTTCTAAGCTCCGCCAAAGCATTCCCTTCAAAATCGACCAAATGATAAGCACCCTTTTTTAAAACCTCCTTAATAATGAAGGGTCTGAACCACATGGGTTTAAAATTTCCTGCCCCCAGGGGGTCCTTATCTTGGTCATAGACCAGGACAAGGTCGCCCTCAGAAAAAATCCGAGAACGAACGGACCTATCATATTGACACTTAACCTTATGTTTATGAGCCTCGTTGGCCAGGGCCACATCACGACAATGTGCATCAAGCTGCTCAAGGTGTACTAACCGTTCTTCAAGCAGAGAAGTGTCTGGCAACAGTTGTACTACCAATTTTAGAGATGGAATTTGACATTCGATGGGCAAGACTGCCTCCAGCACGTAAACGAGTTGGAAAGGTGAGAAACTGGTTGCAGTCTTAACTGAGGTTCAGTAAGCCCATAATGTCGAATATAACATCAAATGCCAATTCGAATTGGCTGAGTTGATAGTTCGTTGTAGAATAGTCTTAAGAGTTTTTTTTACAGCTTCCACTTGCCCATTGGCTTGGGGATAGTAAGGTGATGAGTGTTCCTGCCATAACCCAAGCTTTGATGTTAATTCAGACATCATTTGGTTCTGAAAGTGACTTCCATGGTCAATGACAATCTCTCTCGGGATGCCGAACCATGCTATAATCTGGTTAAATAAGAAGAGAGTTGCAGTCTCTCCATCATCTTTAAACGTTGGCATAGCTTCGACCCACTTAGTGAAGTAGTCGACAACGACGATGATATAGCAGTGCCCCCTAGCTGACGGGGGGTTGCATGTAGTGTAATCAATCCCCCACTTACTGAAGGGACCAACTATGATGACATGAAACATAGGAGCTGGATGTGCCCTCATCTTCCGTGAGAAGATTTGGCACATATGGCACTTCTTGACCGACTCGATACAATCTTTGATAAGTGTGGGCCAGAAGTAGCCTACTTGTAAAATCTTTTGGGCTGTTTCCAACCCAGACAAGTGACCGCCATAGGCTCCTGTATAAAAATCATTGAGCACTATGACGACCTCCTCATGAGTGAGACATCGACGTAAGATGCAGTCTACACCTCTCCGATACAACGTATCATTGAGTATGAGATAGT